>JAUJYV010000471.1:0-40731 GCA_033995625.1 Ophyiulus pilosus | reverse complement strand
AACACATTATTGTATTTTACATCAATTTCTATGGTAAAAATTGTTTCGCTTAACGAGTGTTTCGCATAACGAGCAAGGCTCCGGAACCAATTATGCTCGTTATGCGAGGTTCCACTGTACCATCTTTACTACTACTTCAGTTGTAATGTTTAGCTTCGTGTCTGACATTTATTCATATCCTGCTGAATTTTCATTCCCAACAAGAACGATTCATAGTTTCGATCATCAATTCAGCAGTTTTTTTCCTTGCAGAATTCATTTATGCAATATGCGTTTACATCCTTTATAGCAACATTATAACTGTAAATTGCACACGTGGCATTTCATTGCCGATAGTTGAGTATCGATCTATTTAGAAACGAATAGCTTTCATTCATAAATGCGAAATATCACTTTATTATTGTGAGCACCTGTAGTAGTGAGTTAGATCTATTATTCGCTAGTTTTTCTATTCTGGACTCTGGTTGTCATTTTTAGATTCGCTTAAAGGTTGCACTGGTTTACCAAATGTTTCTCTTTTTTACAATTTTCAGTGGTGCCGGTAAGAATTACGCATGGGCATCTGGATCAAGCTCGATTCTTGCCGAATTCGGGACCATGCATCTCGAGTTCGTCTATTTGAGCGCCATCACCGGCAATCCCGTTTACGCGGAAAAAGTCTTGAAAATAAGGGAAGTGTTGCAGAAGCTGGAGAAACCCGAGGGCATGTACCCCAACTATTTGAACCCGAAAACCGGACGATGGGGTCAACGTAAGAGATCTTGTCATCGGCTTTGTTAATCTCCACTTCGTGCAATTTTTATAAACCGAATTATCTGCTATTTCAGAGCATATGTCGGTGGGTGCCCTGGGCGATAGTTTCTACGAATATCTGCTCAAAGCTTGGATCCAGTCTGGAAAAACCGATATGGATGCCCGAAAAATGTACGACGAGGCCATAGAGGTGAGGACAGTTTAACAACCTATTCCGAGCTTCACCTCTTGTCCACGCTTAACGTTTTCCCTTTTTTGTCGTTATTAGGCTGTGGAAAAAAAGCTGTTGCAGACTTCCAAGGGCGGCTTGAAATACTTTTCCGATATGAAATATGGGAAGTTTGAACACAAAATGGATCACTTGGCATGCTTCTCGGGTGTGTATATTTAAAAACTTGGTGTTTGGAACTAGCAAAGCTTAGGAACCGATGAGACATAAACCGTTGGATTGTGAACTAACCACAAATTTCCTAACTTGTTTTTTTTTTTTAAAAATGTGAGTTTATAAATTATTCAAACTACTTTGTAACCGTTTATTCAGGTGGCCTTTTTGCCCTTGGTGCCCAGACATTGGAAAACGAAAAATCTGAACATTATATGGGATTGGCAAAGGACATTGCTAATACTTGTCACGAATCGTACGATAGATCAGGTAAGACTAGGCCGTGTCTCGAAATTGAACGTAACGCTTTTGTTTTTGCATGGTTGCTAATTGACTTGTTTTTGCCGTACGAAATAGAAACCAAATTAGGTCCAGAAGCCTTCCGTTTTATGGAAGGCTTGGAAGCCAAAGCGCTCAAACAAAACGAAAAGTATTATATCTTGAGGCCGGAAGTTATCGAGACGTACTTCGTCTTGTGGAGGTTAACGCACGACCCCAAGTACCGCCAGTGGGGCTGGGAAGCAGCAGAGGTAAAAAATTGGTGAACTTTCACCTGGTTAATTTACATTTACATCTTGGCCAGTCTTATTTTAATGAAATTAGACCTAAACCTGCAATGGTTAACGCACAGTTCAAAAAACACATTTTTTTCAATATTCTGTTTGCGAAAACATGTTGGGAAACGTAAATCGGGAGCTACTCGCGTAGTATTTCTTTATGAAGTTACTTCAAAAGCTAATTTTGATGGCAATTTTAAAGCATGAATTCACGCTTTATCGTTTCCCGTAGGCTATCGAGAAGCACTGCAAAGTGGAAGGTGGCTATTCGGGTCTCAAGAACGTCTACCAAATTCCTCCAGCCAAAGACGACGTTCAGCAGAGCTTCTTCCTCGCCGAAACCCTCAAGTATCTTTACCTCCTGTTTTCGGACGATGATTTAATCCCGCTGGACAAGTGGGTGCTGAACACGGAGGCCCATCCACTGCCCATCAGGGGATCCAATCCCATCTACCCGGTCGAGTCGTAAGCCGGCATTGCCGGAAAGTGCGTGCCGGGCATAATTAGTCGAAATTCTTGTCTGAAATCGGGGGAGCACGTGCCGCGGAGCGTTTGCTCAGGTTTGCCATCAAAGCTTCGGCGTCGGTGAGAGTGCGGTAAGCGACGAGAAATTGCGTCACGTGACGGGGGGAAAAATTGCGAAAAATATCGATTTCTCACTTGATGGAAAAACCGACGTAATGCCAAAGCCGTGTTTCGTGAACGCAACTTCCAATTGAGATATATCGTGCGAATGTAAGCTTCGTCCACAAACTAAGCATAATCGTATAGCCACGCCGCAGGAGAATTCTCCGCTGCCGAGAAATGCTCGTCGTTCGACGGTTTGAGTTTGTAGCCACAGGGAACAAGAGGAGATATCGCGTGGACCTGTCAGATGAAGCGATTTTGGTTTTTAGAGTTTTGATGAGAAACGCGATAAAGTTTTTAGAGAGTTTCGAAGAGAAACGCGATAAAGTTTTAATCCCTTTCGGCACGCTGCTACCAGTGATTCGAGGCAGAGAGACACGGAGAAGCGAGAGCGCGACTTTGACATATGGCATATCGACGCTTTTTTTTCGAAATGAGCTTTACTTAACACTTTTAGATGTTTTTAGTGAAAGGCATAATGATGCGAAGGATAGACAAGCGAGCAACGTCCATGAAGCCACAAAAGCGTGGTGAAACCAGAGGGGGCGAATGCGACCGCAGAGACAGGTTTTCAGCGAGTTCCAAAGAGGAGAAGCTTTCGACAAACCACCCAGAAGCGAAGAAAACTGGTGCACAGGCCCTGAAAACCCAAGTCCGCCGCAACCGGAAGCGTCAAGTCACCCCGTGGGCCGATTATAAATATTTGTCGTAAAAATGTGAAACTTTCCTCCCAACCCATCCTTATTTATCAGTGTCTCGATGGTGATTAGTTAGGTATATACGTCCGCAGTGATTGGCAAATAATGAGGCGCCATTATGTTGTTCCCGTATTAATCGTGACCAAAGAGTGTTCGAATTTCTTTACGGTATTTGGAAGTACTGCAATTTTTAAGTCTACTTTTAGAAAACATTACGCATATACGTGAAACGTGTCTGGATTTCGTTCTGTTCGTTGAGTGTTTGCATCTCTAGTTGATATATAAATATGAAAATAAATTATTCATTAAAATCGAGTTTGACTCGCGTATCCGGATACCCTTTACTCGTAGTCAAACAAATTCGACTTTATTGAATAATATATTAGCAACCACTTGACAATGAAGCAGATACAATATGCGAATAATTGAAAAGACACCAAACTTAATTTTAAAAAGGTTGTTCCTTGAACTTTTTCATATTTACCGACATTTTTTGGAAGTGGAAATTATCGGGTACACTACTATGGAACACGGACATAACCGGACATCTTCATTATTTGCCTAATAACTGTTCCATATCCATCCCATAGACTAATTTCAGTGTTCATGTTTCTGTCGTCCGAAACTAGGAGGCCATCTTTCACTCATTGGCATTCACTGTGTTGAACGAGTTGTGTTTCTTTCTCTTTTTTCGTCCGTCACGATGACTAGCAATCTAGGATTCTAGATCGTGATGCACGTAGCTAATCCACGTTAATTTGTCGCACCGTTTATATGCTGGACACGTTCTCTTGCCGTTCTTCCACGAGGGCATTGCAAAATTTTATGTACCGATTTTAAAACATTTTTAATTTAGCGTACTGGAATTGGACAACTCGCTCGCTAGATGGGATCCTTGAATTTTTTCATCTAAAAGAGAGTAAAAAAAACAAATCTGTGCACACACATCATATTTGCATTGGATATTGTTTTTTATCAGATTACAACATTGCTAGCTTTGCACTGTTATTTGGTCCTCAAATATGTGGCGCCCCATAGCGAGTGAGCATTGCCCCATCGGTCGATCTACTTGTTTTTTTTGTCAGACATATCAAATTAGAGCTCATATATTGTATTTGTGCAGATCAGTTTTCCACAACCATGAAAACAGTTTGTTTCGATTGTTGGAAAATGATGGATTAGGATGATGTTAAAATTCAAACAGTACAAACACCGAAGCAGAGCGGTATATTTTTTAAAAATTGTGTGGAATTAATTTGAGAAAATGCAGCTCGTTTATCTTTTATCTTAATCCTGAAACGGACGATTGTCTACTAGCTCTTGCGATTAATTTCGAAAGAATCCATGCTTTGGTATTTGTTAATTGTGTCCATTCCAACTGACGAATTTCATTTTGTCGTCTCCTTTAAACACCAGTGGTTTTGTTACAAATACTCTCGACATCGTAATTGTAATGTGTACGTCCGAAATGCTCTCGTTCCTCGTCTAAAACTTCATGGAGTCCGACTTGACCGCAAGATTTTTGGTAAATTTTTCCCCAGCTTCCTATCCGACCGTCAAAAGTCTTTTCGTTTATTATGTAAATAGATACCAAACGTGCGCGATATAACCGCATTGTACAAATCCTATTTTAAAAATCCGATCGAAATAATGTTCTAATCGTGGAGACCGTACGCGCGTGATTTGATTCTGTGAATATTAATTTATCGACGATATTATTGTTATTATCATAAGTCATAGTCTTGACAAAGTATAATTTTTTTTGTGTGTGTGCAAGCCCTCGAAAAAATAAATGAAAATTGGAGAAAACGATAACACGGAAAGATGCCTTTTGAAACGTTTTTGTACAAGTAAGAATGCGTTTTATTACTGGAAAATAGTTGTCTTTAAATTTTCTTTCAATATTACAGATAAAGATTTCCACGATCTTTCACTTGTGGTTGGCAATGTTTGAAAACCTCGGACGATGGATCCTGAAAACCAAAAAAACGGTAAGTTTGCAGGTGTTAAATTTGCAGAAAAAGTTAACGTAAAGCATCTACTAACCTTAAGGAATTTCGATAGTTGTTGCAGAGAAGTCAGAGGCAGGAAAGCGTCCAAATTTACGGAATCTGCAGAGGTCATCTCGTCGTAACTTACAAAAAGAGTGGCTGGAATGTTGTGCACTTGACAGTGAGTAAGAACTGTAAAACAAAGGATTTGGTTAAAACTAGTACAAATTGTAGCAGAATAGCGCCTGTCGTTGTTTACCTTGTGCAGACAGGCCCGTGATAATGTTCGGGACCTCCAGTTTTGGAAAGATGAGACCCTCGTCGTTCTTAGCGTCAGTCATCAGACAGCGGACCAGTGGGATGGAGATGTTATCCCGCTCTGCAGATTTGTATTCACTGATGTGGGCTGTCGTGA
Source organism: Ophyiulus pilosus (assembly GCA_033995625.1). Classification (NCBI taxonomy): domain Eukaryota; kingdom Metazoa; phylum Arthropoda; class Diplopoda; order Julida; family Julidae; genus Ophyiulus; species Ophyiulus pilosus. The sequence goes on along the minus strand of JAUJYV010000471.1, from coordinate 35,308 downwards.
TTATGTAAGTCTCTGACAATGTCAGATCTTGAAAAAGCTAACGTGAACGTTAAACTTGGTTAGAATGTTTTTAAATGCAAACAAGGGACCGAGGTAAAAGTTAGCGGGTGTAGAAAGCGAACCTTTTTCGTTAAGGCAAATTCTTGAACTGGTGTGGCCGAGTGGTGCCACAGCACAACTAAAGCCGAAGAATTTTTGCTTTTAATCTGATAGATGAAACAAGAGCTGTCTGCCAGATTTTTCTGCGATATCGTATTATTGTTGCTGTCGCCCAAACCACAGGAGATGACCCCAACAGGCTTATCGGTCCTTGAGATGTAATGCCTTTTTAAAATTCCTATAGTGAAATTTCAAAAGCAAATGGCAATATTCCAAGCCAGTTAAATTGATAGTCCATGTACTTTGTCTGCATCAAGAACAAATACTATTGTGCATTAATTACCACAGGCTACTTGACCGACTCCGACAATAAGCAAAGAGCAATCTATCTTGTTATTTGTTGATTTTTGAAGTCTGGAACCCCAGCGCAAAATGACATCTCTGAAATTGAACGAATAATGATTTCAAGATAATTAATGCATGTCAATCAGCTAGCTTTTCCTTTCAGATGAGCTATGGAATTGTAAATTCGGAATAAACTTAGTTAATTAACCAAGAATAAAACTGATAATTGATGATTAGAAGGAGAACGATGTCAAACTTGGATGAGAAACATCAAGTTTTGAATGACAAGCAACATTTTTGCGCATTCAATATTGAACGTTTTTAAAATGGGAAACATCTGAAATATGAATTATTCAATCGTGCTGCTTGTGTAAGACATTTACCGTTCTTTCTGTGAATCTGCAGTTGAAATTTCATCCTCCAAATCTTCATCTTCGTCAACGGCCCTGGATGACACCGGCAAAACTTCACCAAAGTACGTCGCCATTTTTAAAGTCTGCGGCCATCTTGGGGATCTTTTTCATTAATTATATCATTTACTTTTCTGAAAAAGTAGTCTTGGATTTTCTTTAAATAATTGGACCATCAGCCTAAGCATATTTTTTACTTTAATATCACGTTCTATTACAAAAACTGCCAAACTACTTTGCGTATCCCTGTTTAACAGGATATATTTGATATGACAAGAAAGATTTTCAAATCAAACTACAAAAATTAACCATACTTATTATTAAAATATATATTTTTCATACATCCTATTCAAACAATAAATATTAATAGTCAAATTAATAAGGAAGATGAATGTCTACTACTGATATCAATGTGCAAACCATGCATTAACAATAGTGAAATTGGGAAATTAAATGATTCCCAATATGGCGACGAGTTGCATCAGGAGAGGGCGCTGAGGCACAGAACCTGTCAAGGTAACCTTTGGAAAGGTGAGGTCTATTCGGGAGTTGTGCTTTATCAAATTGTAGTAATTCTCGTGAAAAATACAAATTTTTCATCAGACAAAGACAGCAGTTATTTCAGGTAACATTTTCTGCATTCTGCAACGCTGTTATTCGGTTCAATCTCAATGACAGCCGTAATTTTTTATCAGTGTTTTTAGGAACGTCCGATCCTCCAGCGCCACCTACATGTAAATAACGACTGCGCCATTGCGGAGATTCCATTCGGGAAAATTCTGAACACCTGGACGTTTTATTTGACTGGTGATCGCTTTTAAAGACAGTATTTGAACCTCAGAAATGGATCGTTTCATGAATATGACGTCCAGCGTTACAAACTGGTGGAGCGGAAACGAGAAACGGCCCGATGGCAAGGACGAACCTGGGAAGGAAGAAGGGGCAGTTCCAGCTGAGGAATCGGCCATAGAAGAACCCATTTTGAGCAAAAATTTGAGTCAGTGCGATGAAGAAGAGGAAAGTCCACCGACCAGCGAAGCAGACTCGGTGAGGAGCAACCAGAGCGAGGCTGGAGAAACACCCGGAGCGGACGAAGATGCTGGGACTGGAGAAAACGCGGACAACAAGGCCTTCGGAGCTGGCATACAAGTGGGCATCAACGAAGTGTCAACCAAAGCCATTGAATCTGCTAAGAATTTTGGAAGTGAGTATAATAATCGTATGGCTTGTTGATCTAATATATGGAATGTTTAGTCCTCCCTCAACCCACGTACATATAACCAGCAATGCAAAGCTAGGTATAAAGAAAGATATTTGTGTTGTCTTCATAATAATTTATTCATGATTGCTCTTTTGATCATGGGCTGACCTCTGGTGGTGATGATGTGATCGGGGTCGATTAGGTTGATGGTCGCAAGGGCGTCCTGTTAAAGGGCACTATGAATAGCAAAGCTGCATGGGTATATGCCGAGTAGATGCAGTGTCCGGAGTTAAGCTCAAAGATGATGGAAGCTATTGGATATTAGGGCAGAGTCATAAGCTCAAAGATTGAAAGCACTTGTCCTGACGTCCTCTTGACCAAATATCCCATGAATAATTATTATTCATGCGCTAACGTTCTGCAATCATTCTGCCTCTAAGATCTGGTGATCTCTGAGATCTGCTTGTCATTGTGAAGGAGCTTGCTTGGGCTAACGTATTTACGAAAACATGCCCCTGCAATCTGCCTTTGTTTGCGAGGTTCAGTCAAGTTTAGGGGCCAATGAAATGATATCAAATGCCATAGAGGGGCTAAAAGCAATGTTGAGGAATGTAGAGAGAATGTAGAAGGAGGGAACATATATAGTCTCGACCTATTTGGCGACACTATCCTAGCATTTGACTGGAAATGACTGAAAAATTGTGAAAGTCATATTCAGGTTAGCAGACCTGGACATGAATGAAAATTAGGTTGAACCAGGTGCATAAAGTAACCACTAACCAGGTTTAGAAATTGGGAGTAGATCGTCTGCATCAATGATACCTCTATTTCGGTGCAATTTTCAAATTATTCCTTTTGTTTGCTTGTAAACAAAAGAACTATGTTGATGTTTGAGTCATACAAGGGGAAAAGAGTGAATAGCATCGAAATTGACATCTGGATTGTCAGAATGAAATTTGTAGGCGCAAAAAACGACTAATGACTGCTGATTTCTAACCCTGCCACTAACCACCAAGCTCGATATCTTTATGATGCTCAAACTGAAATTGTTGCATTGATAGGCTACTGCTTTATCATAATGTTTAAAATCTTTCAATCAAAAGGTATTTACAACAAACATCAACAATCAGGACCATTTGACAATGGGAATGGCAATTTGCTGCCCCTAAAAGCCCTTACAATTTGTGAGAAAGAAACTAAATAAGCTTATGTGAAAACAAAAATAAGAAACTGATTGAAAATTGATTGAATGTACGGAATGTTGTTTAGTAAGCTCGAACAAAATAACAAGTATTTCACGTAAAGAGTACATGAGGTTATTCATTATTGCATCATTATTACATCAGGCAAATCTTCGACATTGAAGTCAACTTCAATGTCGAAGATTTAAAGACCTCTTGGTGGACCCTTGGTGCATAGGTGCATTATATTGTAGCTGTTGTCGTATATGGCATGTTGGCCTCAGATTACCCATGTTTTGAAAATATGTTCGTGATCTTTGATATCCAGCTATCAAAATTGGTATCTGTCAACAAGCGCACGAGTTCGAAAGGTGCAACTTGTGTACACATTGTGCTTACTGTTTTTTGAGACACAGCTAGACATGGTTATTTTAACCCTACAATTTGTGCAAACTGCAGTGACAAGTCAATCATAAAGCGTGCCTAACATGCAATTTCAGCTTGACGTTTTGCAATTTTTACCACCTTTATCGTTTTGAGTCAATGTGTGGGCCATATTGACAGCTGTGGTAGAAAATAAGCGTACTCGTTGTTGTTTGGTTGCCCTCGTCTGACTTTGTTTGGCCTGAAAGGTCGATTAGCTTATCAACATTATAGTTTGATATGTTAAGTATGCAGCAAACTGAAATCGAGCCAAAATCATGACTATAGTGATGCATTTTGTGGTGTTTTTTTATTTTTGCCGCACAAGCTATTGCATTAAAACGTAAGGTACACAACTTGTATACACAAGACATGTAACCATTGTATTAAAAAGCACAATCTGCCTATATATTGATTATATTCACCTTAGTCCTGTTATACCTGTTTGGGTTCGGTACTATAAAGTACTGCAAATTACTGAATCCAAGTGTTATCTAAGCTGTAAATATGGTTATATACATTGAAAAATGGAATTGTGAAAGGTCCGTCATTTCGATTGTGTAACCAATAGTAATGTTTGTGTTTTCAGGTTTTCTGTTCTCTGTTGCCAACAAGGCTGGGAAAACTGTTTCTGATACAGCAAAGCAGCTAAAGCACACTGTGGAAGAGAACGTAAGTTTCTCAAACTATTTGGAGGCCTTGTTTGGGATGGCAATGTTTTTTTGTTTTTTTTCACAAACAAATTAGTTCGCAGGGCATTCAGTAAATCCAGCATGTCAATGTGCCTATTTAAAAAAATGTTAACTGCATATGTTAAGCAGGTCTTCAACAAAACTTGCAGCATGCTGGTTTTTGCTAGCCATTTACGAGCTTGTAAAGGTCACCTTGACATCTCCGCAATTCTTTTTTTTAAATTTTTTTGTGTGCATTATGCCATCATTGAATGGTCTACAGCTGTATGTATGCAATTAATGTCTTTTTATATTTAAGCCTTTATGGTGCTTGTATTACAATCTTACATTTACATTTGACAAGTGCATTGTTAAAGACTTGAATATGCGGCTTGGAGTAAGCGAAAAGTTTTCTGTAAATTACACGTTGTTGTTTAACGATTTTGAAAGTGTTCGGGAAAACTGCAAACAAGTTACGCAATACTAAAGTGCTGATCCCACTTTAACTTTTTTTCATTTAGAGCATTCTGGGAGAGTTCAACAAAGAGCAAGAAACCTTCCTGAAGGAGAAAAACCAGCAGAGGACAGATGCTGCAGTTCCACCGTGGGTCGGCTACAGCGAGGAAGAGGTCATGAAGCAGCAGATTTTATCTTTGTCCATGGTAATCTCAATTTTCAGCGATCAACTGAAAATGGCTGCGGGGGGGATCGTTTTGTAAAGTTGGGTAACGACTCTCCGTATCTCCTTTGATAGGATCGTCGAAATTTCTTGCGCTGCCCTCCCAGCGGCGTTCAGTTCCAGTTTGATTTCGAAGCCATGCATCCCGTCGCTCTCGCCACTCTTGCCGAGGATCCCAACCTCGAAAAAATTCGTTTTGAATTGGTCCCGAAACTGTAAGTAAAGGGGAGCGAAGCTTGCTTTTGCATAGACTAGCTAGGTTTGTCCTTATGGATAGTTACGCGTCTAACAGTTTGTGTCGGTAACATTTGTTGTCGCAAAAAAAAAAAAAAGGATCAACGAAGAAAACTTTTGGAAGAACTACTTCTATCGCGTGTCTCTCATCAAGCAGTCCACCCAACTATCGTCGTTGGCCCAGGAAACTGGTAAGCGTAATCGTACGTTTGCTGTTCACCGCTTTCACTGGTTTTTGTTTGACGCTTGTGTGTTTTCACCTGATTTTTAGGCAGCACTGGAGGAGATTCAAACTCCAGAAAGAGTTCGGTCGAAGAAGGCATGAAAGGTTTGTAGAAATTTGGCTAACATTTCTCAAATATTTCTGAAAAATAGCTGTGTTGAAACGAAACTTGGAATTATCTTTTCTGCAAGCTTGCATGTCATTTGTTGGTTAATATTGAGGTGTTATTGTGTTATCTTGGTGGCAAAGATGGTTGTCACACGTAAACTTTGAACTCCTCGGAAACTGGAATAATTTTAGCCGGTGGAATACAAAAAACCGCTTAATAGCCAAAAGTTTGATTCCGTTTAATTCATCGGAATAAAAATGCCATATGATAGATGAATGGAATCAACATATATCCAGATTTGTGGAGATTTTAAAGTAGTCGTTTATTTTCCAACCTAAGGAGGAAGTCGTGGCACTCGCTTGGAAGACAAGGGCGACGACGGTCCAATGTCCGACAACGCCATGCACGAATTCGTGAGCGATGCTTATCAGGGCAACGTGGTGGACAAGGACGAGCTCCGAAAGGGGATGAAGCAGCTCGGAATGAAGGACAGCAATGGTAAGTAGGAAGAGTTGATGGTGGGAGCATACGATGCGAGGGCTATTGCAAAATTTGCACGAATATGAGGGAGAAATTAGCACAATGATGGCCCAAATTTGATAATGTTGCATCATGGATTCTTCCACAAATGTTTTTGGGGCATGGTTGATCCTTTGCACATATTTCCATGCAGTTCTGAATTCTTTAGTACTGGAAGATATGCATTTGTGTTGTAGCAATGTATTTCTGTCAAAACACTGTTTAAATTTGGTTGTCTCTTAGTGGCAATCTTTCAACAGATTTCAAATAGCCCAAACTTCGGAAAGCTCGCACAATAAAAAATATTTTAATTCTATTTATCATAAAGGGTGGAAGGGGATGAGGCGGGAAGTTGTTAAAATTAGTGCTCCCAAAAGGGACGATTCTAGCGTGATTCTGGGACAGTCGGGTAGATAATCCTTTCACACGCAAAAATAGTATTCGAGCACGTTTGTTTGACAAATTATACGTCTGACGGATTTTACTATTCTATCGTTTGCCATCCTCTCTCTCTCTCTCTCACTCGATTGTCCCACGAATCGGCTCCGCCCCGATCGTGCTGTTTTACGTGAGCTGTTGAATTGTCTCGTTTATTCCCATTTCCTTCCCGTTTTTTTAAGATTACCTGGGAATGTAAGGAAACTAGGGTGAGTCTTTGTCAGTTAGTCAAGTGTCTTCCTGTGGGCTCTCCCCCCTCCTTCGTTCCTCTACACCCAATCCCTGGACAGGAATTTGGTTTTGCACCCCCTCATCCACTTTCGCTTTTTTTTGTGTGCTGTTTAAGTTACTAGAGTTTAGTTTTCACTCCTCCTACTGAAACCGAACCTTGCAAACAATTTCCTTAAATATACCCGAGAACCTTTCCTAATCCCGTTTTACTTGCTTCCTTTATTCTTTGGTTGTCCCGCGCTCTTGGGTTTTATTATTAGATGTTGGTTTTGTTGAATGTGAGCATGGTCGTGGATACCTAGAGAGCACCTTACCTCAAAGATGATTAAGCAATATTAACGTATTCCTTGTGAATATTTTACTTAGTGATGTTCGACGGCGTGTGTGAACTATTAGTTCACCATGTATAATCCCTGGAAACATTGACACGGTTGCCATGCCTGTAACAGTTTGCGTAGTTCATTTTAAAAGTTTGCGAATCGTTTTGCTCTTAGGAATACCAAAAACAGAGACGCTTTTGGTACCAGTTATTAATTCAATGAGATTGGTGCAACATAGAGGAATGAGGGAGGTTAAAAAAAAGGATTATCGAAATACGGCGTTTCTGTTAAAGTGGGTTAGCTTAATCTCACACTTGTCCACCGAATTCTGCAAATCTCGATAAGCTCCAAACTTTCGCTTCCTATCCATTTTTCCCTTTCGCAAACACTGCGTGATTAGCGCAAGTTTAAAAAAAATTAACCGTTAATAATACGATACCACAATCTGTGGGTTGCCCGAAGTTGACGCAAGACATTCCTCCCAAAACTAGTAGATTTTATAGATTTTGCCGTTGTTGTCGCACACTTTCCTAACAGATCTCACCGAAACTGTTTGATCGTCTCTTTTTTTTTTTTTTTTCCTTCTGTTTACTCTCTCGTCCTTCAATTGCGGCCGGACCACAGAAGAAGAATGGGAAAAGGAAGTGCAACAGGAACTGCAGGAATACGAAGTGGTGATGGGAACGGACAATCAGCCTTTGGATGACGGCGAGTGGGAAAAGGAAGTGCAGCAAATGCTAGACTCTGAAATGTCGACGAGCAAGGAGAAAGCCTGAATCTCTCCCATACTTCCTCCGTTTTCCAATGTGTCACTTTTTTAATTTAATATTTTTTTTTCCGTGACCGCGTGATCGCATCTTTATATTCCTGCGGCATCCTGGACGTGTTTTCGACGCACACATACACACACATACACCGCCGCCTCCACGAAGACCACGTTTGTTATTTTTTTCGTTCCTTCTTCCCTCTCGTATGTGGGGGCAATGCGAGAGCATCACTGTTGTTATCAGCTATTAACTACTACTACTCTACTAATTCTAATACTATCACGCCTAATATATCGCGTTTATTTTTCTCCTGTGTAAATGTAGCCGCCTGCTGTAGCCGTGGCCCATTATTGCCATTGCGCCAACAAACATTCAAACATGCGGTGGTTTGCTTTGCCCGCTTTTCTCTTAAATTCGTCTGCTGCGCTGCCGCCATTTTAAAAATGGTGGCATGTCCTATTGCAAACAATCATTCACTAGCCACTGTTCGATGCTCTTGTTTGATCTAACATTCGCCACAATCTTTTCAGAGGGTTTTCAAGACCCTTTCATGGAGTCTGTAGAGTCAAAGTAATCATTTAAATGAATGACAGTTAGAAATTATGTTAAATTCATCACAATCATTATTTGTTTTTGCCCCTCGTATCTTTGTTAAATGCGATCTCATGTTCGTAGTGAACATCGTTCATCAAGCCTCATCTTCTTTTCCTATTTCGTTTTACCAATTTGGGAAGCAGTGATTTCAAATTAATCGTCGGATAATGCAAGCCTAACAAATTAACCAAAATTGCCGTTAAGCTTCCTTATTAATTTAACGTTTGTTGGCGCAACAACGACCACATGGCTAGATGCACGTGTAAAGTATATGCATATATCACAAATCTTATCCAAACATATAAATATATATTTAAAACTTGTAAAAAAATCTGACGTGAACGTAACGTGTTGTTCGAGAAGCCTTAGATCATAAAAACACTCGTCGAAATGCGGATTTTAACGGGAGCTAAACTGCAACCTAATTTTTGGCAAATTATGGCAGATCTGCATTTCGATGAATGTCATTCAAGTCGGCGTATATTTTCTAATTGGTTGCTTTAAATTTGACAATTAATCCCATTTTTTTAAAATTGCGACACTATGTATATAGACAAAGTATTAAATTAGAGGTAAATATATTTATACCGGCAGTAATGCAGGTTAACGATGTATTAAATGGGATCCCAATGTCTCGTGCCTGCAATGGTAAATTTTTTCTGATCGCAGAAGGTTTAACGATTGGAATTAAGTAGTAAATGCATCCACGTTATTTACTTTCTCGTTGCTGGAATTTACATCTTTGTAAAATTAAACTTTCTTGTTTACTGTTGTACATTTTTTAAACATTTGCATATAATATTATTTCCATCCAAACTAATTATTCTCTATTGAAGAAAATAAATGTTGGATGGTTTTTTGTTTTTTTTCTAAACTGGATAATTGTTGGAAATTTTTGCCATTGTGAGGATTGACTTGAGGGTTACTCAAAGGCGATCCAAAATCCTATTTCTGCAGTGTTTAAATTCTTTTCTAATAGCAACGGAGTCTATAAAACATCTCGAAACAAGTGATTCTTTATTAGAAATACGGTAAAATAATGCGAAAATTTAAAGTACAAATAAATAATCTATTTTCGGATTTCCTTATTGTACCATATAGAATTTTATTATGCGTTTCAAGACTGATTCAAGAAAGCTTACAAATTCTCCCTTTTAAAAGAATAATTAAGTAAATACGGGAATAATTAAAGTGTTTATACTAAACATGCATTTAAGAAATTTAAAAATGAAAATTACAAAGAATTTAACATTGCTTTTATGCGATTTGGATCCACCTTATGATTGGACGGCCCAATTCAAAATTGGATGCCGAATCCAACTTTTTGATGTTGTAAACTTGGACGTGTACAGTTGTTATTTTCCATGGCAGGCTTTCGTCACGTTAGGCTGTTTTTTTTGTGTCCAATATTGAGTTTTTTTATCAATGATTTTGTTGAGTAGGAACTTAGTTTTTCTGTTTATTTTCGCCTAGTCAGTGTTGTTTTCGTGTAATGTACCTTTTTGACGCTAACGGTGGCACAAACCGTTCTTCACTCGCCGGCGGTTGGTTTTTGGCGCCGGTTAACTCGTGTTGTCGATATCGTTTGAACGCGTTGTTGGGGGTTCTCGTGTTTCTTCAGTGAGTGCGGTGATTATCATATTTTCAGTTATGGGACCAATTTTTTTTGCCATGCTTCTCCGCCGCCGAGGGGCGCGTTGTTTGCCAGCCATTATTTAACCCCTGTTCGAATTGTCTGCTGGAAGCTTGTTTAATGGTAAGCCGAAAAGACGGATTAAACGTATATTTGGACGTGTCAACTCTGTGTTTCTCAGTTTATTTATCATTAATTTATGTTAGACAGTTCAAATTTGTAAACTAAAGCTATGATTTCAGTTCTGCGCCGTGAAGTTTGGACGATTCGGACAAGATCTTCGTGCAGAGGACGAGGACTGCGTGGTCAAGCACATTAAGAGCTGATGAAATTATCAACTATAAAGGATCATCTTGTGATATGCCAGATACCAATGTAGGAACAGGTAAATGAGCATTTTTTTAAAATTTCTATATTAGCCGGTTTACATTGTAAGCATCCTGATTGTAAGGATATTCCTGTCGAAGACTTACTTACGATTGTGGTTGTTGGGTTATCATCAGTGGCGGCTCGCGTATAGACACTGGAACTGCAGCACCCTCTATTTCCACTTTATATTACAGATAAAATTTAATATATCATTGTTAGAAATACAATCTAACAATGATGTCTAAGTCGTTACTGACGTAGGAGCATTCTCCTAAAATTGGGTACGGCCCCCCTACCATATGGCATTTACTTGCTGACTGTAGGGTACTGAGTTGAATTGAATTGAATGACTCAATGAGTCCTTTTTTTAATTATGTCTGTAAACTTGTACTATATATATAACTAGAAGCCATCCCCCACTGGGGGACCTCCAGTTTATAAAAAAATCTTTGTATGGAACTGTGCGCTTCACAGTTTCAGCAGCGTGGAGTCTGACTGTTGTGCGCATGCGCACATAGGAAACTGCACGCAAGACTGCGAGTGAGAGAGAGCACTTTCGCTCCCGCAGTATCAAACGTTTGACTTTTGTGCGCATGTGCACACAATTTTCTGGAGCAGCACCCCCACTAATTTTGGCTACGAGCCGCCGCTGATTATCATATCAGTTGACCTTTTAATTTAACCCTTCATTTATTTTGTGGGAATAATTAAAAAGTTAAGGTCTTAATCAAATTTGTACATTTTCGCGTCTTTATGAGGCATGGAAGACATTTAAAAAAGTGAATTAAAATTTTCTATAATCACTGTCACAAGGGTTGTCAAATCAGGCGATTTTTGACTCCTTTAGCATTCTACCAAAGTAATTTTTTTTAAAAATGTTTACGGGTTGTGGCGTTTATATATTCCATAATCCATATGGAGTATCTTAAGTTTTCTGTTCATGCTCAAGTAATTTATGAACTACAGCTCTGTATTTAGATTTTCTCCCATTTAGGGCAATGGCGTACATGCTAAACCTCATGTTTTCCTAGTGAGCTGCAATGATAAAAAGTGGTAAATCAATACTAGGTGTCAATAATATATCATAAAAAAAAAATGTGAATCCTAGACGATATGTTGATAACATTGTTCAATTTTGGGGAAAAATATTGTCGTAATTGTTTATCAGGAAATATCCGCGACACTAATTCGCTCGTTGCAGTAAATATGTTACATCAGTACCAGTAAAATGCTGATAAAACTGATAAAAGGGTGACATTATTTCACGTAATCGTTGTTACTGCAGTTAGTCAGCATTTACAATGAAAGGCTCGTTTTGAAAAAAAAAACACCGGTTTTACTCTTCTGACTACTGTCAGTTGTGATGGATTTTTGTACTTGTACGTCATCATCAAAGTCTCTGCCTGTAGAAGAGTGATGGCCAACTTTGGTCTGTGTTCAAAATGGTATCTCCGCGACAGTGTGGAGAAGTTTAAAGAATTGATTTCGGTCTTGAAGAAAGGCGATGCCGTTCAAGTCAAGAATCTGGACTTTATGTGCAGCACTTGGGCCATTTGCATAACAGAAGGCCCAAAGCCAACAGTTGCATACCGCTACTCCGATTTGTCTTTCAAGAAGAAAGCCAGAGAAACCCCGCAAGAGTTAGTGGGTTTGGCAACATTCGACGACGTAAGCAAAATCCGCATCAACAATTCCAGAGACAAACTATTTGGGCCCAAGAGTGTCGAAGAGATATTCAAAGACCTAGAGGTTGCGGCACATCGGTTCAGCAAGTCAGACAATTGCTTCAAGCCTTCCATCGAGACAGGCCGATGGGAAGGAAGTCGCGATTTTGTGGTCATTGTGAGATATCCTTCGAGCCCAACTAAGGACCGATTGGACAAAGATGGCTACAGCCTGTGGTTTGCCGAAGACGATGTCGAAACGTTCCTCTGGCTGCTTCAAAAGAAGGATCTGGTGGAGTTTAACAAGAAGGGTGTGTACAGCCACTGGGCCGTCTGTAGGGAAAAGCCCCAACAAGAAAGCAAGTGGATGATGGTCCATCGCTGCGGTAGCGAAACCGGAAGTGAGCTGGAGAAGGCTCTTTCCGGTGCGGTAACCTACTTGTCTTTGGAGGCACTTGCCAGAGGGTGCCGCTTTCGCATCAACAACTCTTGGCAGCACAAGTACGAGACAGTGTCTGGGTTTCCGAAGCATCCGTTCTATAGCCCTTGCTATACCATCGGGCCGTACGATCCCAGAAGCAACAACAGCTGGCACTACGTCATGCGGCTGCTCTACAGGATGAACAAGAGGGGGAACTTGGCGCTGCGAACGCAATGGTACTCTTCAGCGGAGGAACTCTGGCCCCTGTTAGCGGTGGGAGATGTCATTAAATATAGGCGAAAAGATGAAGAAGGACGGCAATTCCAAGAATGGGCCATTTACATCGGATGTACCGGGGATGAACATCAGGTTCCAGAAGTGTATTATCGCTGTCCTTCCAAAGTACCTACTGTAGTGGCCATTGCCCGCACGGCAACTCTTGAAGAATTCTCGAAAAACGGCGAATTTTGCATCGATAACAGATTTGACGATGGCTGCCAGTCTAGGAAGCCAGAAGACATTGTCCAAGAAGTGCTTCGGGATAAGGACCAAGAGGATCGTTGTCCGTGCGACCGCTTCCGAAGAGTCTGTCCGCATTTCGCTTACGGCGTTAGGTACGGCAAAGAGAGCAGAACTATCCTGCAAGAAGTGTTTAGCTGCTGGTGGATGAAGGAAAATTTGGAGGAAGTTCAGTCTGAAGTCCTCCATTTAGGGGATATCGTCGAGGCCAAGGAAGGATTGGTCTCTCACTTTGCGGTTTACGTCGGCAATGGACAAGTGATTCACCGTTGCCGTCGCATTGACTCGCCGATATCCTCATTGTCGGACTTTGTTGAAGAAAGGCAGTTTCACATCAACAACTTTTGGGATTTAAAGTTTAAAACTTTGAAGGCAGAAGATGTTGTCCAGCAGGCAATGGATGCCATTGGAGTCATCAGGAACTTCAGGATATATAACTTAACCGGAAACGATTGCTTTGACTTCGTCTGCCAGACAAGATACGACTTGATATTGTCACAAGAGGAACTTTCGGAAAATAATGATAGTGATAAGCTATGAGACTAGAGATTCTAGCTATGGAAGCTCACCAATGGTCATTCCAGTTATTGTTGTAAACATCTACCTGTTACATTACATATTCTGTTGAACTACAATTAAATGTACAGCGTACATTGAATGTGTATTAGTTATGTATAAACTTTTAACTTGTGTATAAACGTACTTTTTATTTGATTTAAGAACGAATTGTTGGTGAGATTTTATTTTGACGTATCCTTGATATTGTTTGAATTGACAACGTTTTGATAAACGTGTTGCATCACTTAGAATCTGGCAGTTTAGGCGTGGAAAATTAGGCGAAATGATAACAGAACAATACATATAGTGTGCAATAATTTTCTTCATAAATACTATTGTCATTTTCCACACCAGTTTGTTGTTAATTTCGATGAAGTTTTCCTTCTAGTGATTTTTATACTGTAAGTACTGTACTGTAACAATAAGAATTTGTTTGAAATTATTTGTTCGTTTAGCTGGAATAGGCATTTTAGCAAGTAGTTCTTGTTACTACCCTGAAAATGATCCTTGTTCAAAATTATCTCTTTCTGAAAACTTCAAAAAAGATGATAAACCAACCTCATAGTTCATACTTTTTTAAAGAAGAATTTCATTTATGAATTTTAGAAAGGAACATGGCCAACATTGGATTAGTAACTGAATGGTATTGGATCGGTTTCAATGATGAAAATTTCAAGGAATTTTGTTCATTGCTGTCAAAAGGAGATATCGTTCAAATGATATTTTATTGTATGAGATATACATTTAGCAAATTTGCCATTTGCACGGTGGATGGTGAAGCACCCAGAGTGGTCCATCGCTTCGGTGATCCGGAACAGTATCCGTCAAAGGAATCCCGCGGTTATGAGACCGGGTCAGTCCAGGAAGTGCTGTTGGAAACACTGTTAGACGGAGTCTCGTTTCGGATCAACAATGCCAGGGACAAAGTATCGAAACCCAAAGATGTTCCAGACATAGTCCATTACGCTATGTCATCTGTGTGCAGCAGTGACAATGGCCAGTTTGGTCAGTACCAGGAAATCTCTAACAACTGTAGACATTTTGTGCAACATGTCAGATATCCTCCAGGTACCATAGACAACCGCCTAAACCAAGATCACTGCAGTCCATGGTACACCATTGAAGACAAGGAATTGTTCTATTGGTTGGTGCATTTGGGGGACATTATTGAGTTAAACCTGAAAGACGTGTCCAGTATCTGGAGGTTTTGCGTTAGGCCTCTGCTGTCATATTCTGACCTCTATAGCTTGCCTAGTTTCAAAGGTGTTAACGAAATCGATGAAAATGCAGAAGACCCATTCATGTCTTTAGAAGAACTTGCCAAAGATCGTCGTTTTCGCATCAATAACTCTTTGGACAGTAGATTCGTCCCCTTAATTCCATCAGAGGACTTCCTGTTCTTGTTGGGTTATTTCGGTATTGGAAGACACTGGTATCACCCAGAGTTCAGTAGCTGGCAATGCGCCATGTACTGCAGATATGGATGGAAGGCTCTGGAAGTGGTACACTGGTGCTCTCCGTGGTGCTCATCAGCGGAGGAATTCCGTCCACCAATATCCGTTGGAGATATCATCGCATTCATAGGATCCAAAGACGATGGCCATCAGTTCTACGACTGGGCCGTATGCCTCGGAACTCGAGTAGAAGGTCAAAGTTCGTTGGAAGTTGCTTACCGAGACCGTTCCAAAGATTCCCTGAGGAAGACAGTGATCCTACGTTGTTCTTTGGAAGATTTCTTCGACAGCATTGGACGAAAAGGTGAATTTTGCATTCAAAATGTTTGGGACAAGTATCGAAAACCCAAAAATGAAGTAGAAGTTGTCAAAAGTGTTCTTCAGGCTGATGGACGAGAGGATCCTTGTCTGTGTGACGTGTATCTTGGCCAATGTCCCCATTTTGTCATTGGTGCAAGATACGGACAAGAAATCAGGGCTAAAGAACAAAAGATTGTCAGTGGTTGGTGTGCGGCTGAAAATGTGGCCATGTTCGAAACCGAAGTGGTTAAGGAAGGCGACATCCTCGAGGTTGTTTCAGGTCCTGTCAACCACTTTGCCATCTACGTTGGCAACGGCATGGTAGTTGATCCCTGCGGTTGCGACGACATTGTTGGCATTGTTCCCTTAATTGAACTTGTTAAGGATGGAATAATTCGGGTGAGCAATTTTTGGGATGCCAAACACAAACCTTGGATTGGTAAAACAGTAGCCAAAAAGGCCAAGAGCGCTGTTGGGAGAAACAAATACGGACATGCTTGTTTTGATTTTGTTTGTAAGATGAGATACAAGTACAAGTTCCTCAAACTGAGGAAAAGTTCAGTGGCTTATTAATCGGAGAATCAATTATTATATTTACATCCATGCATAAATATGGTTTAATATATTTAAATTATTTTTACTTTAGCGTATAATGGACATTCAAATTTAGTATAACATGTGGATAATTACAAAAAAACTTATTTTTTGGTATTCTAATCATATTTTCAAAGAACGAATGATATGAATACACCTGTATGATAAAGTATAGATATTCTATAGTAAAACATTAACCAGATAATCAGCTTGTTGATTTGAGAGATACAGTAGTATATAAATAATACATTAAAATATTGGTGAATGTTGAATGCAAATAGAGCACAAATGTAATAACGTTCGTATTTTTTAGACTTCCATTTTGAATGTTTCCATGTAAATTCTACAAAAATATGAATGAGTGACGGACGATTAGAAAAGTTAGTTTTATTTGTAATGATTTATACAAACTGCAAAATGCAAATATCTTTTGTGCATTGTCATTATGGTCTGCAATCGCCTTATTTAAAATCTGTATTACAGGTATCGAACGATTAATTTAATGTTGATAAGATAAATAATTGCATGTTGCTTCATTTTTAAAGTTTTTGCTGTTTTTGTGTAACAATAGACTAAATATCTATACTCCATACTGTATGCCAAGTTGCTAGAAGAAAGTTATTAAGAATCGATAGGACAGATTATTACAGAAATTTGGAGGAACATTTGTAGGTGAGTGCACTATAATTGTGGCTGTCATAGCTGTGGCGTACAAAGTGAAAAACAGAATTTCAACAATGTGATAACATTGAATCCAAATTGTTTTGAATTTTTTTAAATCTTTCCATGTATTTTCTTATAACTATAGAAGAGATTTGCAGAGCATTCATTTATTTTCGATTTTAAATAGCATTTTTCATTTGTGCCTTATTAATATTAGGAGTCCCAAGAATTCTGAATGCTTGAGTCTGAAGTGCAATAAGAAGAATGGGAAGCTCATCATCGAAACAGCCTGAAAGAAAAGACCCGGTGAAGTTAAATTTGGGGGATATCGTACGAATTACTACAATCGGAGAGATGCTGTATACTTGGGGAATTTGCATTGAAATTGGTCCTAAACCCAAGGTGGTAATTCGCGAAGAACAGAATCGCAAATGGCGTATTAAAGTGTTGATATTGACGTCTGATGTCGATTATTGCATCGATAACGCCAGGGATAAAGTGACCAAACCCAAGACCAAGGAAGAAATTGTACGTTGTGCTACACAAGCACTGGAGAGGTATTCTGAAGACGAATTCGGTAAATGGTCTTCAGATAATGATAATTATTGTGAATTTGTCGAACGTGTGAGATATGCGAGAAAGGATATCGACAAACGACTCGATGAAAATTTCTGCACCAAGTGGTACCCAAAACAGAATTTGATGACGTTCTTTTGGCTGTTGAAGAAGGGCGACATCGTAGAGTTTAAAAGGGCCTGTTTTTCCCATTTTGCCATTTGCGTCAAAGAGCCACATTTATACAGGGAATGCCTATCGTTAGTCCAACGTGTTGGAAACGTAGGTGACGGGGTCGATCCAATTCAAAATACAACTTTCGAATACGAAATGGGGGATTTGGGTTTTCGTATCAACAACTCTCAGGACAAGAAATATACACTGAAGAGCGTTCAGGATATTTGCAATTGTGTTGATAAGCTATTGAAAAGTCGTAGTTTTGGCCCTCCGTACCATTTGCTTAAAAACAACTGTTGGCATTTTGTGCAAGAAGTTAGATACACTCTTACGGTCGAGGAATTTTATGAAATACATAGTATGTTAATAGAACGATTGCTTGATTTATTGATATACGACATTTTAAAGGTGATGCCACAAGCCTCGAATTTCAAGTTGTCTCATAATGACTACAAACAGATGAAAAGTGGCCCCTAATTTAGACACGATCAAATATTCTTAGAAGAACAAATCATTATAGGAGCATATTTCAAACGATTTTATGCAAATTCGTTATTAGTTCAAATCAACCGGAATGTCATTGGAATGCCATGCTTTGTACCTTGACATTTCAGCAGCCAGTGCTGTTCCTCGTTATCGTTATCGTTAGCGTTGGCTGGCTCAAACTCTCTAATAGAGAAATTGATCCAGCCAACGCATTAACTTTAATGTTTTTAGGTAAATAAAATTGTTTTTATGCAAGAAATATTTCATAAATGAAAATGATAGGATTAACGAATTGCCTTGTTTGATCGTTGTCCTGGAAACTGAAATTTATAGACAAAACATCGTCATATCAATCTCGATGTAAATTATACTGTAATTTAATTGTATTTGTAATTACATGCAATATATTTGTACTCATCACAGCACATATTATATCCATGTGTTAAATATACAGGATGTGTCCTAACGGGCTATGCAAAGTTTGGGAATACGTGCCAGGGAACTAAACAAGGCCATGGGATCACAAATATGCTCACGTCTGGAATTTTCGTAACTCCATAAGCAAGCGTTTCTGGCCCCATGTGCATGGCACATTTTCTGCTCTGGAACATTTATCCAATGTGTGAGCATACCATTCATATACACCCTGTATTCGCCTCTGTTTTCGAATTGCTTCCAATGCTATTTTAACTTGCAGTAAAATAGAAATTCTCATATCTGAGGGCCAAATGAAGAGAAAAACCAGGCTGCTAACTGTCGTTATCACGTTTCTGATTTTAACCTCGAGCCTCAATAGGCTCCAGTTTCTATAGCTCTAACCAATCCAGTCGAAACGAGTCATCCATCTCTTGATTTATCTGAGCAATGTCAACGAATTTGGATACATGTGCAATATGTAGTTTCAGTTTTGGGATAGTTGGCAAGGAGGGAAGTCACAAGGTTTGTATTCACATATAAGAATCTTGTTTTTCTTAAGTGGCGTCCAGATGCAAAATTCAAAAAGATTTAATGCATAAAACAATGAAACTCAAATTAAGGGATAAAGTTAATTAAAATAATTATTCGTCTGCTTAAATAATTGATCTTAATTCGTGGACAAGAGGAAAAGATAGCGCATGTGTGATATGTTGTGTCATGATATTGATTTTTATTTTACATGTAGTTTGTGTCATTTCAATGCACATATATTCACGTAGTTAAAACTTGGTCAAATTTTTGCAAAGCATAACTACAGTTTATATTGTAATGTAACTAGCAAGCCAATAAATTATTAAAAAAGCAAAAACGAGCTTTCTTAAAGTGTGCAGGGCATTTTATCAATTTCGATTTTAAATAATTTAATTGAAACAAAACTATTGTAGGATTTGGGAGAATAGCATTGTATTTTTCATTTGTGCATTATTACTATTAGGAGCTCCAAGAATTCCGATTTTTCAAATACGTCTTAAGTGCAAGAAGAAAAATGGGAAGCTCACCATCGACGATAAATAAGTCAGCAGGAAAACTCCCGAAAAAGGTAAATTTGGGGGATATCGTACGAATTACTAAATTCGGAGAGATGCTGTATATTTGGGGAATTTGCATTGAAATTGGTCCTAAACCCAAGGTGGTAATTCGCGAAGAACAGAATCGCAAATGGCGTATTAAAGTGTTGATATTGACGTCTGATGTCGATTATTGCATCGATAACGCCAGGGATAAAGTGACCAAACCCAAGACCAAGGAAGAAATTGTACGTTGTGCTACACAAGCACTGGAGAGGTATTCTGAAGACGAATACGGTGTATGAACTCCAGATAATGATAATTATTGTGAATTTGTCGAACGTGTGAGATATGCGAGAAAGGATATCGACAAACGACTCAAGGAAAATTTGTGCACCCGTTTTTACAAAAAAGAGGATTTGGCGACGTTTTTTTGGCTGTTGAAGAAGGGCGACATCGTACGGTTCGAGAGAAAGCATTACCCCCATTATGCCATATGTATCAAAGAGCCACATTTCTACAAGGAATGTTTATCGTTAGTCCACCGTTTTGGATTCGCTTCACCGTCTACAATGAACGCAGGTGATGATCAAATTCAAAGCACAACTTTCGAAGACGCGATAGATAATTCACGTTTTCGCATAGAGAACTAGTATATGGACAAACAACGTAGAGTAAAGAGCGTTCAGGCAATTTGCGATTATGTTGATGCGTTATTCGAAAGTGATAACTTTGGCCGCCCGTACAATTTGCTTACAAACAACTGTTGGCATTTTGTTCAAGAAGTTAGATACGAACCTGATTAGCTGAAGTTTCCCCCATTGGTGTATCGTTAACAGGGCATATAGGGGATATATTACATTTTATTGATGTTAAGGCAACACGCCACGTATTTCATGTTGTCCCAATGACTACAAACAGATGAAAGAAGAATGAATGCAATGGTGCCCATAATTGCCTTAAGTACCTTTGAGGGCCCCTAATTTAGATTCAATCAAATATCCTTAAATGAACAAATCATAAATTAATAACTTTATGGTTATTATATCCTGATTGTGTTATTTTCTTGTTTTCTTGTTTCTTGTTTCTTGTTATCTTAGCAATATTGGGAATTTTTTATTTCATAGTTTTAATGTTTGCTTCTGAGTATCAAGTTCTGTATGATTTTATTGAGTAAATGAACACAGAAACAACATGAAGATGATCGGTTTAGTGAAATTTCCGAATCGTGAATAACAGAAACGGATGTCATGAAATTTTAAATGTGAATTCATAAAACATTGCCAACCTGTATCTTTATCTAAATTGCACGTCATGCAACAATACAGCACATACATATCCATGTACCAGGTACCTGTATATTCGCCTCAATAGCTGAAGTATTTAAACTTCAACTAAAATAGCAATTCAACAAATTTCATATCTGATTGTCTCATCAAGAAACATACTAGGCCACATTCACGTTTCTAATGTTTTGAATCTCCTCTGAGCCTCGTTATGGGAGCAAGGTCATGTACACTCATGACTGCGTTCATGAGTTCAGTTAGTTCATTGGTAGTTCCGTCTGTGGCTCCATTACGATACGTTAACCGTTTTCATCTCCCTATTCATCCGACTCACGTACGTACTATGTATATCTTTGATTACATTTAAAGTTTTCGTCAACGAAATTATAGTTCCAGTTTTAACTTTTTTTTATATTTCGGGGTCTCTTCCCGTTCGTTTTTGATTGATACTTTCATAACGGTTGTGATTTTTTGGACAGTAAAGTAATGAGTGAGTCCAATTGCTTTGATCTCTATTGCACAATATGTGCAATGCCTGGTGGCTTGTAACATTCAGATTTTTGTTTTAAGACAGTTTGGGTTGGTGCGTGCTTGATTCGATCGTTATTTATGCCTTATTTTGACACATTATTCTTTTAAATGGTAAAAGTCAAATTACTTTACACAATTTTAAGATTCTTTCCTGTATTTAAAAATATATATTCTTGGTAAGCATCTGAAATAGAACGTATATTAGGATGGTCGTACATGAAATCCAACATTGCATCAATACAAGTGACTTTCATTTATGTACAGATATAAATAACAAGCATCGTGCAAACATCAAAGTGACAGAATGTTAACATCACTTAAGCAGTGGATTGCCAGTGGAATAACCAGTAGTACATTGTTTATTGTTGGGACATTCTTCTACATTAAAGGTTTAACAAACTCTAGAAAATCGTATTTATTTGAGGTAAGTTTCGACACTAATACTGATTGTAGCTAATTGTGCTATAGATTTTATGTGATTATAAGTTGAATGCAAAAATTAACCCCAGTTAAAGCCAAAGAAGGTGTCTTATCCAACCAGTGAAAAGCTATGTTTAATGCAAATCCGTCTGTTTATTTGCAGAAAAAGATAGTCTCCAAATGGTATTTTCAGGATTATAAGCAACATGAATTATGCGAATGGAACGACTTCTGTAAATCGTTAAACCTTGGGGATATCCTCCAAATCCAACTTAGCGAACAATTGCTGCGAAACTCTTTCTCTGGCCGCGACTCAGAAAGATACTCAGAAAGATACTCAGAAAGAGACTCAGAAAGAGATTCAGAAAGATACTCAGAAATAGTTAAACGATTTGAGTGTTGGGCACTTTGCATACAAGTTGGTAATGAACCTATGGTAATTAGACATTTAAAACAAGATGTTAACTGTCAGGATGGTTATGCTGCCTTCAAGATACCTTTGTCTGACTTTTGGGGAAAAGATATGCAAATCCGTATCAACAACTCAAGGGATAAAATCACCAAACCCAAAGACTGTAAACAGATTATCAGGAGTGCTGACGCCGTTTTGAACGGTTTAGATGATGAACCGTTTCTTCATTCATTCCTACCTAGTAAATCATACTTTGTTGAATATTTGAGATATCCAAAAAGTGGGGAGTTTTGCAGTCCATGGTTCCAAGCCAGAGACTTTTCGACTATATGGAATCTTGCACTTCCAGGGGATATGATCCAGTTCAAAAGGAAACTAGGCTACAGCCACTGGGCGATTTACACCGACAAGCCATCACCAGATAATGATTACAAAGTATTGCTGCATCGTTCCAGTTCAGACAGTCTCAGTCTCATCAATGTTGTTAACGCAACTGTCAGTGTAATTACGCTGTCGTCTTTTAGTGAAGTCGAAGAAGGGTGTTGGGTTCGTATTAACAATTCTTGGGACGCGGTATTTAGCCCTAAGAGAAACAAATCCATTTGCGATTTTGCCACCCAATGCATTGACAAAAGTTTTCTTGGTAACTATAATATCCGAAATAACAACTGCTGGCATTTTGTTATGCATGCAAGATATGGTGAGGATGTGGTTAAATTCGTCAACCTGTTTGACCCTTCGTTTAAGTCCGAATCGTCATTAATTAAGTCGATTTCCGAGGGTAGGGTAATCTCATTTAGTAGGAGGCAGGCGGATGGATCACCTCCAGCTCCAGCTCGAGCTTTTCACCTCGAGACAACATCTACTGTAGTTGTACATTCTGCACAAAAGAGAGAAGAGGTAGCTTTCCATAGTATGTCATTCTCAGATTTCAAGAGAAATGTCAGTGAAAAATTCTGCGATTCGAACGAGTCAAGGGATTTATTTTTGACACAATTACAGCCTGCACCAAAGCAAACACCAGCAAACACAAAACAAAAGCACGATTTCCGAAACATGTTTCACACCTGCGGACTTATTGGGGGGCAAATAGAGCAATTACCGCCTACGCCCTCAGTTCTAGTCCAGGGTTCCCCAGACCTGGAAAAGTGAGGGGAAAATGTATTTGGAAAAATTAAGGAAAATTGAATATGAAAATTGACACAAATGGATTTGCTGGATTGTGGGCACGATATGGACAGAATGAGGGTGGAAATCGATCTGGAATTTATTTCAGCCCATTTACAGATCAGGGTCACTCGTTGATGTTCCACGGTTTGTTTGCATTTGTCATGTGACATTTCCATCAGGAAGGCTGTGGACAATTATGTCCCATTCTCACCAAAAAGAAATGCTCGGAAAGTACTCTGAATGTATAGTATCACGTTTGCTGAAAAGTAGGATTGTCTGTTTGAGAATAGTTTTAGGTAAGCCTTGGTTTATGATTTTCATTACTTTTTACATATAGTAATAACGATAGGAACAAAAATACAAGAAGTTGAGGCTGATTAGTTTTAGATTTTAGCCTAAGATTTTTGTAAAATGAAATTTTTCTCCGGAAAAAATGATTTTTATGGTGAAATTGTAATTATTCTCAATTAGAAATACGAATTATCTGCCTCGTGTCGCCCTCATACAGAAATTGTATTGGAAATAGATTTGTGTTTGTTTTTTATCCAAATTTTACGTTCTAAATGTGCTTTCATGGTTAATTATAAACGATAAAGATTTGAATACCTTTGTGTCATTTTTATGATTTTTTAAAAACTTTAAAAGTTGAACGATATTTCTTTATAAATGTTATGAGTTGTATGAATTGTAGAAAGGTAGTTTCAACTTATATTTCGCTGGTTTTTAAGCCTTTGAATTGTATTTTTCTCTTTGTTTAACGAACAAAATATTGTGCTTATTTCTACTTGCTCTTTACTTTTTATACGCTTTTACTGTTATACTTTTCACCTATCTGTATTATACGTACAAGCATATCTATGTAAATAGACTCGATCATGTTAATATGCAATATTTTATATTTGTTCCTCTTTAATAAATAAACTTTGAATATAATTTAAACAATATGTTAATTGAAATTACTTTGGATCAAACAGGTGAGGTTTAGTTGTGTATTTTTCATTAATTGAAAACCTTTAAAATGTATGCAAAAATATACTTTTCCATTGTAAAATGTACGGGTAATAAATCAGAGATTGATTGCATAGTTATTAAGTTAAATAAATGATAAATATAATTAAAATTACTAATTAATTGCAAATTGACAGCAGCAGGTAGTTGTAGCGCCATTACAGAGACATTTCCAGTTACCGAAATTGTTCGCTAGATGGCGCAAACTCGTCCCTCTTGCATGTGCGTTGTATTCATTTCGGTTGTTGTATCTCGTGCTTGTGTTACGCGCGCCTCTTCCCTGGATTTTGTGTACGAATATCGCGAAAAATGTATGGTTTTGGACAAGTCAACTCTTTCAACGTTCGTTTCGTGTGAGTATTTGTACCTGTTAACTCGCGCTTTTTGCAACTAACTGCCTTTTGTGTTTTGCTAAGCTATTACGCAAGCGGTGTCGTTAACCTTTGCTTATTGATTGCTCAATACTTGGTAAAGCCGAAATACGTTTCCCCGATTCTAAATTGTGACACATGAGCCAGTTAAGTCAATTTTACGATGAAATTCGATTGGCATTTCAAGGGGCAAGTTCGAAAAAATTAGACGTAATCTATTTTCAACTTTGACCGTATTTTTTAATGTCGTTCAATGACCGTAATAATATGGCCATGATTTGATTTCGGTTTGCACTACACCAACTACACACGAGTGCGATTCGAAATAGTGTCGTAGTTATCTCGAAAATCACTAGATGGCGTTAGTTTTGTTGTAAGTGGTCAAGTTATAAATTGTTATAAAATGTTATAAATGGATTTAATATGGTTTGTCGTAAATGAAAATTTATCTTATTAAACTTTTACATGAAACGTTTCGGTTTTTAACTATGGGAATCCAAGTAGGAAATTGTTTTAAAATTTTCTTAAAGTCTTCATGACTGAAATTTGCAAGTAACAAAATACAAACTACATGTGTTAAGTTTGATATTTGAAAATTTGAAAATAGTTAGTGTTTGGTGTGGGTGATTTTTAGATATTTTCAACTGGTATTCAGCTGTCAGTTGAATTTCTCAAGAAATCTTGAAAAAGGGTCAAGTTTTGATTAGTTTTCATTCTAATGGCTGATTAGATTACATGTGCAGACTTTTTCTAGACTATTTATTCCATGAAAGACGGAAATATCCAGCGTTTTATCTCCCATAAATGTAACTAATTAAGCCATTCAAAGTTTGAAGGTCAACTATATATATAACGAGCCCAGCAATCTTGTTATTTTTCGTTCAATTCAAATCTTGGAAAGTATTATGACTACGCCTGTTGTTTATTAATAATAAGCTTTGGCACGGATAAATATCCTCGTTTAACGCTCTTAAAACGATATCTTCCACTTTTGATCAAAATAGTTTTGTTTAAAAATGGTATGGTTTGCTTAGAAATGAATTTTTTAATGAACAGGAGGGATTTTATAACTATAATGACCAAAAGCCAATAATGGCCATAATAATGCCAATAATGGCTATTTATGGTTATAAAAGGTTATAAATACGTTTGTCATTCATTAAAAAATTTCGAAATTCAAGATTAAAAAAAGCGCTGTGAGGTTTTCCCTTTCTGTATGTTGGCTACGGCGCTTTTGCTGCCGTACACTCGAAATACGCCCTTGAGTCAGAGCGCCGCCTGGCGGAATAAAGACTAAGTAAACAATCGATGGCTTGACCTTGAGAAATACTACTGCGTGACAATGAATTTCAAAAGTGGGGGAAAAAGCGATGCGTTTCGGAGAAAACATCCGATTTGTGCCGGGTTGCGAGAAAATATTGGTTTTCATCAAACTTAACTGCCGATTAAAAATCCAAGATTAAATGGACGTTAGCGCAGTCTGTCAATACCACGACTGCTTGATCATTATGCAATTCTCTATTATCATTAATGCCCTAACCAGAAAATGTAGTACAGTGCATACTTGTATAGTGAGGGAAACAACTATTTCAACATCTGCATTTTTTTTAATACAAAACTTGAATTGGCAGTTAGTTATAACAGACGATTGATTAACCGACGTTAACTTTTTCATCTTTTCATGGCTAAAGTTCAACATGTCGTTTGCATTTTTTAATGTTGACTGGTATTTTTGCGTTTCTTCATTTTCAATTTAGTTAATCCCAACTTTGGACTCCTAAAAAAAATGTGCTAATAGAGAATGTGTTGCTTTTTTGCGGATTATCTGTTTGCCCTTTCCTTCTCAGGGGGTCAACCTTGAGCTCGAATTTCCATCTTCTGTGCATTTTATTCTCGTTTGCATCTGAGGCGAGTCTGGAATCCTAATCGAGACGGAAATTCTCTGCTAGGCTTTCAATTTTAGTAATACTAGGCAAAAAAAGCGGTAGTTGGATGACGACGTCACGTGGTTGCGAAAGTTGAGCCTGAAAGTCGAGAGCGCCATCTGTGGCTGCGTTATATTGCATTTGGCGGAAATGGTAGAAACAATTTTGAAGGATGGTCGCCATTTTGTAATGGTAGATTTCGTTGCATGGAATGCACCCGATTGCTTCTTAAACATTGGTTTAGCTCAAGTAGCCAAATCTTGAATGTGTTTAGCTCAATTGGCCAATTCTTGAATATGTGTTTAGCTCAAGTAGCCAATTCCTGAGCATATGTTTAGCTCAAGTAGCCAATTCTTGAGCATATGTTTAGCTCAAGTAGCCAATTCTTGAATATGTGTTTAGCTCAAGTAGCCAATTCTTGAGCATGTATTTAGCTTAAGTAGCCAATTTTTGAGCATTGGATTAGCTCAAGTATAGCTTCCTCAGTATTGTTTGATTCGTTTAGCTCATTGTTTCTTAAACATTGGTTTAGCTCAAGGAGCTTCCTGATCATGGCGTGCATCCAGCACTTTTTATTTCCAACTTAACCAATTTAGTTTTGGGAAGCATCTTTTTCTCGCCATTTCTCGGTTTTCTTCTGGTTTATCTGGACACTTCCGTTACACCCTGGATACTTCCGTTACATCCTGCACACCCTATAAAAAAACCTGCTATAAATAGTACTAATTATCTAATTATAAACAAATTGGACTTAAAGCGTCTGCGTGTACCGCACGTTATTATGGGACAACCTTTTGTTTCTGATGTTGTTGTTGATGTTGTTGTTGTTTGGTTTTTGTATTTCCCTTTTCTACCAATGCTTTAATATTAATCTCGTTTAGTGGGAGTTTTTATTCCGGCTTTCCGTCCTGGACTATCTATACCGTTTTCCACCCCCCGCCCACGCCCCCTGGCAATAATCGTCACGTAGCCTCCGCCGCCGGCTCCCCCTGGCGCCAGTTCCCGCTTCCTGCGCTCCATTCACGGGTCGTTTCAAGGTCAAAAGTAGTAAACACCTTCGGTCACGTGGTTGGCGTCGCGCGCTATCTGTTTTGGACTCGTCCAGACGGAGGGGAGGCAGGGCAGAACGAATGGATGGGATGGATCTCATGTTCCATTCATGTTAAAACTAACACATGAATAAATTTCGTGTTTTTTAACTTGTAAAGCAGGGTGTCTAACAGCCTGGAAAATGTGCTTGATTTTTACCACCTTGAAAAAGTCTGGAATTATGCTTGGGATTCGTGTTAAACGCCCATTATATGCTGGGATTTTATGGGAAATTTCTGTTATTATGAAAAATTCTATATAAAAAACATACATTTTTTTATTTTTATAAAATTTCCTCGACAAATTTCTGGATTTTTTGACAAATATTGTGGTAATTATTCCTTGAAATTTCCTTGATTTTTAGTATATCAAAAAAGTCTGGAATTATGCTTGGGATTTTTAGGACATTTCTGTTATTAGGAAAAATTCAATATAAAAACCAAATTTATTTTGTGAAATTTATGTTTTTTATATACAATTTTTCCTAATAACAAAAATTTCTTTATAATATTCCCTGAGAAATATTGTGATAATTATTCGTGCGAGGGGTCCTTGAAAATGCAAGGAATGAGCCTTGGAATCTTTGAAGTTTGCTTGCATTTTTACCAGCAGATTTACTGGACAATCTGGTAATCATTTTGGATTTTTTGATGGATTTTTGTTAATATGAAATTTTTTTTATAAAAAACATACAAACCTGTTTTTATAAAATTTTCTAGACAAATTGTACCCTGTTTATTCAAAAAATAAGTCCCAATTGGAGTTTCACCATTGCGGGTATAGGCTTTTTGGATACACCGTTATAGAGGGGTATAAAAAGGTTCTAGAAAGGACTGTATCGACCTTGACACAGTTTCGTACAGTTTGTAGCACAAAAAAACAAGCGAGTTGGAAAACACAGAGGCAGCGTGACCGTATCGACGAGTTATGTAGTCGCCTTATTCCGTGTTGTTTATGTTGTTGTCGTTGAGTTTGCAAATTGTAAACACGGACGATTGAACGGTAGGGGGCGCGGGGGAGGAAGCTGGTCTTAGTGGCCTACTTACCCTGGGGATGCGGAAAAAAACAGCACTTTCTTTCCCCCCATCCCTTCACCCCTTTTCACCCTCCCTTGTCCAACCGGATTCTGGAGGAATTTCAGAGATTTTTGTCTCTAGCTCCATCTGTGATAGATTGTATTTGAAGTCAAGGTGGCGGCCATCTTGGACCCCAAAACCAAGTACCAACAATTTTAAAAATGTCGTTGTCTAGCGGCTGAACGTGAATTGTTTATAATATAAATAAGGATTTGTGTATACCGACCAGATTGGAAATTGATTGCTGAATTGCAGCTATATTATTTTAAAATTGCAGCTAGGGGATGCATATAGAACTGTGTAAAGTGGACGTCGCGCAGCGCCACCTGGGCAGTCTCGTTTTTCTGACTGACTCGTCCTATAAATATGGGAAATGTTTCGTGTTTCTGGTTTTTTAACTTCGTCAAGGAAGTTTCTCGGACAACCGCGCGTCTGTGATTCCGCTTCTATATTTAGCCTTTTGCTAAGCGACTTAGTGGTCATTTATAACATGGAAATCGTGACACTCCGTTCTGGAGCGCCATAGGACAGGAATGCTTTGCCTAAGACCAAGCCAATATTACAGTAGAACCCCTCTAAACTAATATCAGATGCTGGTCCCAACTCGGACCTCATAGTCTAATCTAACCCCTCTAATCTAATAACCCCTCTAAACTAATACCAAGCACCCGGTCCCAAGGATATTAGTTTAGAGGGGTTCTACTGTAATACCAATAACATAAGACCAATATTAATTTTTGTCGACATGTTTTTAAGTAAATAAAATTGATTGCAAATTAAAAATTATTGCTGGATCTTTCTGTTTGAAAAAATTCAGCTTGTCGGTTGTTTAAAAGAGCATCCATTTGCATTACTCAAGCCAAAACTATGTAGAAAAGTTAACATGCTATCATAGGGATTGATATTAATATAAACAAAATAGCATGGCTTGCATATTAATTGAAATATGTAAGCAAATAATTAACATAGCAGATGTAGGGCTTGTTATCGATAAAAGCAAATAACATGGCAGGTATACTGTAGAGATTCGTATATTATGTATGCAGAAAGTGACTTTACAGGTATAGGGGATTGGTTTTAATTTAAGAAAAAATCAACATGGTAGGCATGAGGACTAGTATTAATTTATACACAAACAAATGAGCATACACATAGAAAGTTTGAGGATTGGTCGAAGGTTATGCAAAAAATCTTTGATTAACATGGCAGATATAGAGATTCTTATATTACTTATGCAGAAAGTAACATCGCAGGTATAGGATTTGATATTAGAGAGTTTGAGCATGCCAACGTCTTTATACTCACCTTAACGTTAGAGGCGGGAATGGAGGAGCCACGAATTGAACTACCCAATGGACTAACTGAACGTAATGGGTGGGCATGCGTGGTTCTTCCCTTCCCGCCATTAAAGTTAAGGTGAGTATAAAGACGTTGGCATGCTCAAAATGTTTATTAAATTAAGCAAAAAAATGAACTTTACAGATATAGGGATTGATTTTATTCACTCAAAAATGGCCATTATAGGTGTATGGATTGGTATTTAATTAAGTAAACAATTCACATTTTTAGGCAGCTAATTGTAGGTTTTATTAGTTTTTGGTTTTTCTGATTAATTAAGTTTTAAAGGTCAGTGAAAGGGGAAAGAGACACCAAAAGAAATGTGCTCCCAGTCCCAAATGTACTTGAATTTTTAAAACCTTAGGAAAGTCTGGAATTATGCCTAAATTTGTGTTGAACAACAATTTTATGCTGGAATTTCCCTTGGAGGTCAGGAAATTTCCGTTAATCAGAAAAATCTGGGGAAACGTGGTGGAATTTGTAGCGATACAGGTGCTTGAAAATGTACAACAAATTTTCTGGACATCCTTCTTTTCATTGGAATTAATTTAAGCACCCAGAAATAACAAGGCAGTTATAGGGATTGGTGCCCTTAAAAGGGCGAATGGGAAACCTTTTCAGACGCTCTTAATGGACGTTCCCGCGCAACGAAGGAACGAATGGAAGGCCCTCCAGTTGGAGCTCATCCTCTGGCCTGGCCAATGGGGAGGCGCCTCCGCGTCGACCAATGAGAAGCCTCAAAGGGGAACGCCCCCGCTCTCCTGTCGAACGGCGCGAGTTTGTCTGAACTGTTTCCTCGCATGGACTCCGGCGACTGTCGCTGCGACGTACTTACGAACAGAGGCCGCTCTCAAGAGAGCACTGCGACGTACGACTTCTGAAGCGAGTTTCCCCCCGTTGCAGCAACGAACGAGAAACGTCTTCGTCGAAAGTAGGCATAGCATCGTCGCGTTTGGACACTAGTTTGTCGTGACTTCGACGTGACATCTTCGTCGCGTTCGGACTGTAGAAGACAGTGGACGAGGAGGTCGTCGCTAAGTAAACTGAAGTTTGTTTGCCGTTGGAGCGACGAAATCGATCCCCGTGGTGAGTGGTTCGTCGCCGCGACGTAAACATCTGGCAAGTTTTTTTTGTGTGGTGACTGTAGAGTTTGGATGGGGTTGGTCGTTGTACCGCGACGTAAACGCGGTGTTAGCAGCAGCAGAAGCGAATGTCGAAGCGTTCGTCGCGCCCTCGATATTGAGTTTTCCTTGCTTTAAACAAGCAGTCCGCGCGATGATACCGTGAGCAACGAAGGGGTTTTTGGCGATAGACGCACGAGGAGGTTTCGTCGCCGCGACGTAAGCGTAACACGTCCGATAGACGCTCCCTGCAAGCACCGTTTTTTCTGAACTATGACGGCAGAAGTCTGTAGCTTCTTGTGAGGAACCATCGGATCCTTCGTCGACCATGGATGCCGCCAATCAGCTGACTTTCTGCTGCGTTCCCTCCGGTTGCGTGTACGACGAGGAGCCCATCGGAGGCGACGAACTGAGCAATGCCGTCCGTGTGTGCTGCAACAACGAGCAATGTCCCGTTGGTCGCTTTATGCACAAGGAGTGCTTCGAGGCCTGGGAGCAGTCCGTCCTCACCTACCTGAGGTCCACGGGAAGGGCCCGTTCCTGGAGTGAGAAGCAGCGCCTGCAGAACCTGTGGACCAAGAAGGGCTACGACCTGGCTTTCAAGGCCTGTGGCTGCAAGTGCGGTAAGGGCCACCTACGCAAGGATCTGGACTGGATCCCCCCGCCAGGAAGCGCGAGGAGGGCCGGGGGATCGGCCGTGGGGGACAAGAAGAAGAACAGGAGGAGGAGGAACGACAAGCCGGCCCTGGGAGGAGGCGGGGGAGCCGCCACCCCTGCATCTCCAGGACCCAGGGAGGGTAGGCCCATGCTCCGCCTGAGGTCAAGCAGCATGTCCAGCACTGGATCCAACAGCGGATCGAGCCCCCCTTCCTCTTCTGGCACGGGGGAGTCCCCTAATTCTCCCTCCCACCACCTGCTCATGGCGGCTGGTGCAAGCCCAGGGGCCGGAGGACTCATTCTGCTGACGCACGCCGCCAGGAGGCGCGGCTCGTCAAAGTTTGACTTCTTTGGTGGTGGGGGAGGTGGAAATGGAAGCATCTTCTCCAGGAGGCTTGACTATAGCTCCTTCAACTCGCTGCCGAGGCACAAGATCAACTCATACCACATCAAGGTAAGGGCAGAAAAAAAGTCCAACGGGTCTGGGGAGGGTTCTGGAGGGGCTTTTGGTTTGATGGAACCACTGTGTGGACCATTGCAATCTGCATTGGGATGCAACTATGCATATGGTACAACACGGATTTCAGGTCACATGGCCTGCTTGTGTTTTCATGTATGGTTAAGGCGGGTATGCACCAGGGCAAACACGAAACATAAACACCACTTGTTTGTCGAAACGTGTTTTCAAGAACAGGTTTGCTACACATCATCTATACAAACATAGTGACCACATCGAAAAAACACACCGGGGCTGCTTCAGTGACACAGCTGTAAATTTCTTAATGTAGGACGACCCGGTGAAGGGCCGGAAGGTGGCGTTTCATTCCGGTGTTGAATATACCACCAATACAGAAAACAAAGAAGTACATAGTCTCTACGTCAAAAACATTTCAACGGAAGAAAGGGAACTTCATGATTTCTGGCCATGGCGCTCCTGCCAAGACCCGTATACTATGACAAAAAAACTGTTGTCTGCTCTATAGAAAGCAAATGGTGCAATGTTCTATGTCATGATATACGGGCTTTTGTAGGAGCGCCATGACCGGCAAACATTTTCTCCTTTGATCTGGACCGCTTCTTGAGCAAACACCAGCAAACACCGCATTGTTTGATGGAAACACGCTCTTTTTGCAAAAAGTTTGCTGAAACTTTTGGACAGAAATCCGTTGAGCAAACTTCTATCGTAAACATGTTTCCGAAACCGTTTTTGTTTCCTGTTTGCTCCGATCTGTACTCGGCTTTATCTCGTCGGTACGCGCCGGGGCAAACACGAAACATCAATTCAACTTGTTTGCCGAAGCGTGTTTTCAAGAACATCTCTCGACAAACAGGTTTGCTACACACCTGCACAAACATAGCGGCCAAACTGGGCAAAAAAATTCAACGAAACGAAAGTTTGCTTGATGTTTTCTGGTCATGGCGCTCCTACCAAGGTTACTATGGTCAAAACTGTCGTCTGCTCTGGAAAGCACGTATAGTACAATGCTCTTTACGTCATGGTTTACAAACATTGGTAAGAGCGCCATGACCGGCAAACATTTTCTTCTGTGAGATTTTCGCCTCTTGAGCTATTTTCGAAATGTTTGCTGAAACATGTTTTTTCCAATTTTTTTGCAACCCAGATACCCACGTAGTTGTTACGCCTAACGACGCAAAATTGCGTTCGATATTGTAGAGTGCATACAATTGCGAACGACAGCAATGCATGGCTTTAATGGACTTTCTGCAAATAGTGACAGTGTTTTTCTGAGAATTAACAGTGGCAGCAGTTTCGTTGCGTGCACATGTTTGCAATTTTAATCGTTGATAATCGTACCTCCCATTTAAAACAACTGGCTTGTTTTCATGAATTTATTCCCGGTCAGGTCAAGGCTGCTTCTGTCGGGGGCGGAGCGCACCTATAGGATTACGATGTAATGATATTAAGTAAACAAATGGTGTGCAAGTATATGTTAATAAACAAATGTGGTCATAGATTTGGTTGTTCAGGGTGTCCAGCAGCCTTGAAAATCGGGAAATGTGCTTGGATTTTTATCACCTCGAAAAGTCGGAAATTATGCTTGAAATTCGTGTCATACTAAACTAATAGCACAACTAATCCTCCCCCGTACATTTTATTCGCTTTATATAACCTCGTTTCGGTATCAGAAAATGATATATGTATGCTTACAGTGTGTATCTATGAAATTTGAATACTATTTCATAAATAGCTAGCTGTTCCCAAGATAACAACACTTCACACTATTTATAGAAAAACTGAAGTTTTGGCGTACTATACTACGTCTTTGTTTTCGGTATTAAATTAGAGTGCAACTTCAGCAACGGCGGTGAAACGGAAGTGTAACGGCTAACGGCTATGAATCGCGGCTTACGCAGCGGGGTAACGGCTTACGAGAACTTTTCATAAAACGATAGTCCTAAATTAACAACATTTGCGGCCGTGTCATTTAAACGGCAGCTGTGCCATGAATGTTTCGTGAAATTTCACCTGCAATTTTATGAATTTTAGGTATACCTCGTATTGACTTGATGTAATAGACAGTTTTCGCATGTCAACATCTTTATACTTACTTTAACTTTAATAGCGGTATGGGAGGAGCCACGCATTTAGACCCAATGGCCTAACTGAACGTAATGAGTGCGCATGCGTGGTTATTCTCTTCCCGTCATTAAAGTTTAGGTGAGCATAAAGACGTTGGCATGCTAAAACTGTCTACGCATTTTGTTTCCTTGCCTGTTTTATATTCGTCCCAACATTTCATGAATTTCTGCTCAACCACGTATTGGTTTAATAAAGCTATTAGCCAGACTATTGTTTTCTTTTGAATCACCTGACGATGTCTACGCGCCACATCAATTAATCACCGTGTTTCGATTTATAACTACATGTACTGCTAAGAGTGGCCTCCAAACCACTCTTCTGCGTTAACGAGGTTACGTAAACAACAAGAACGACAACAATATTAGTGTTACGTGATGGGGACACTTTGATATCACGTGTATACGGTGGGGTTAATGCGTTTTACCCCCGGTTTCGACCGTGTGGTTCCAGTGACGACTGGTTTCATTGTTTTTAACGTTTGGTTTTCGAACGTTTTAGTTGTTTTTTTTGCAGTTTTTAATTTGTTCTTTTAAGGAACTGACCTCTTTAAATTTGCTTCTGTGTATGCCAAGTCGTGCCGAAACACACGTACCACTCTTCTTGTTTTCGCCTAAAAAGATGATCGTAAAGTAGGCCTGTTTACGGCGTATCGATTACCTAAAAGATATAATGGGATCCTTCGAGGAGAAGCTGAGATGTGCCATTGGTCCTATAGACCTGAGATGTTATATTTTTTAAAGAATGCTGCATACCAGGACCATGTCTGCTAACATACATATGAATATACGCACCCAATGTTAGGACAGTACCACTGTAGTGCAGTGCAGAGTAGGTTAATGAAGTTTTAATTGGAATGAAATGTTGGGGCAGGGTTGTCACAGTGTAGTGTAGTGTGGATGAACTGTACAGTGGAACCTCGCTTAACGAGCACCTCGCATAACGAGCAATATAAATTTTTTAAAAATGACTCGCTTAACGAGC
>JAUJYV010000470.1:0-40840 GCA_033995625.1 Ophyiulus pilosus | reverse complement strand
AATTTAATCCGTCTTTTTATACTTTTGAAATACGTGGTTGGAAAACGTCGTTGTAAATTCAAGATTGTATTATATTTTGTATATACATATATTATTTAAGTTTAATATTCATGTTTCGTATAAAATATACATTTGTATTGAATTATAAAAATATAGTTTGTATATTTGTTATATTCGTGTATATAACTGCAAATATACTGTATATAATATCATATGTGCATGTATATAATTTCAAATGTGCATGTATATAATTTCATATGTGGATGTATATAATTTCAAATGTGCATTTATATAATTTCAAATGTGCATTTATATAATTTCATATGTGGATGTATATAATTTCAAATGTGGATGTATATAATTTCAAATGTGCATTTATATAATTTCAAATGTGCATGTATATAATTTCAAATGTGCATTTATATAATTTCAAATGTGCATGTGTATATTATATTACTGCATATTTGCATGTTTATATCTGCATATATACAGTCGAACCCGCTTAATTGCACAGCGACCCGGCAAGCTGAAAATGTGCAATTAACGTTAACACCGGGTTATGCAATTATCCGGTCACAATTCCATACAAAACTTGCATATGGGGGCTTGTAAAATATGTGCAATTATCCGGGTTCACATCATGTACAAAACATAGGGCACTATAGTTCGGGGCATGGAGAATATGTGAATTATCCGGTCTGTGCAATTAAGCCGTGTGCAATTACGTGGGGTCGACTGTGTATACTGTATATTTATATAAATGCAGTTATACGGTATATATACAGGTATATTTGCAACAAATTATAAAAATTTTAACGTTCTAAAAATATACATTTAATATTATATTTATATACAGATATATATACTATATATTTATATTTATTTATATATGATCCTATATAAATTTCCAATCTTATCCTATTTTAGCTTATCTGAACATGACAAGGTTGTCAACACTTGACAACAGGATTAGAAAATCCTTGAAAGCCTTTGAAGCCTCTCAAGACTTTTAAGCCTTTTTAAGCCTTTTTGATGATTTTTAAGCTAATTTTCAGCTGGATTAAATCAAATGTAATCTTTAATTTAATGCAATTTGCGACAGAAATCGACCTTGATTACGTAAAAAGCCTTTTAAGGAAACCGGAAAAAGCAGCTAACATTTGATCGGCTTAAAAGCATTATTTTTAACCTGCTTTTGACAAAACCAATTATTTTATCAAAAGGCTTAATAATAGAGTTAATGAAAGTTAATTATACAGAAGAGGGCGCTGCATCCTTGAACCTTTTGTATTTTGAAAACAACGAGGAAAATGAAAAGTTTTTTATTGTTTAGTTATGTTTATCCGGCATTTTAATAATTGTTTAAGATAAATATAGACTCGGGGGTGTCTAACTTCAGAAATGAAAACAACTTATTAACAAAGTTTAAAATATTCAAAATTATATATTAGGGTTAGTACAGCATGAGTCAGAAGTTTGACCTTCAAACACTGTTGCCTATAAAAAAAAGGTGTTTATCTCGAAATATACTTTTATTTTGCTATCACTTCATCACTTTTATCCAAATATATTCATGCTCTGAAGCATTTCATTACAATTTCCTTATAATTTTAATTAGATTTTGAATATTACAGCTAGTACAGAGTACCTCAAAAGTTTTGTGCAACAATGTTGTCAAAAAATACTGCTTTCTCTAAATATACTGTGTATTTTTCCACTATTTTGTTCTTTTATCTAAATATATTTATGCTCTGAAGTATTTTATTACAATTTCCTTATAATTTTAACTAGATTTTGAATATTACAGCTAGTACAGGGTACCTCAAAAGTTTTCAGCAACAATGTTGTCAAAAATTACTGCTTTATTTCGAAATATACTTTCCAAAATATTCCGAAATATATTTTTCCACTATTTTGCAGTTTTATCTAAATTTATTTATGCTCTGAAGTATTTTATTACAATTTCCTTATAAGTTTAATTAGATTTTGAATATTACAGCTAGTACAGAGTACCTCAAAAGTTTTTAGCAACAATATTATCAAAAAATACTGCTTTATTTCGAAATATACTTAATATTTTACCATAATTTCACCACTTCTATCTGAACATATTTATGCTCTGCAGTATTTTCTAATAATTTTAATTAGATTTTGAATATTACAATTAGTACAGGGTACCTCAAAAGTTTTCAGCAACAATGTTGTCAAAATATCTCGAAATATAATGCGTATTTTTCCACTATTTTGTACTTTTATCTAAATATATTTATGCTCTGAAGTATTTTCTTATAATTTTCTTATAATTTTAATAAGATTTTGAAAATTACTGCTAGTACAGGGTACGTCGAAAGTCAACAAAAATATAGCTACATCTTGAAATATATTTCCTATTTCTGCATCATATTGCTTCTTATCTGTAAATATATTTGTATGATGAAGTTTTATTATTATAATTGCCTGATCATTTTCAGAAAAATACTAAAGGTAGTACAGGATACCTCAAAAGTTTTTCGGCACTATTTTTTCTAAATATATTTCTTAGCCAAAGTATTTTATTATAGTTTTCTTATAATTTAAGTAACAATTAAAATATTACAATAAGTAATGTTTTAAAACACGTATATAAAAAGCATAACTGGTCCAATCAACATCAAATTTCAGATATCACCACATATGAAAAACAGTAGAGATAAAATTCCTCCATTATCACAAATAACACCCCCAGCAACCCATGTGATAACAGGTGGCGCTGCGCAAATATCCGCTTGGTAACCATGAATTATTTGGCACAATAAAAAATGTAATATGAAAGCCCAATATTGACTTATTGCGAGTAAAAAAGGGAAGGGTGAACCCATCAACTTCAATTGTTTCCAGATAGTTACATCCGAACCCTTGGGCGCCATGTTTATTTGTTTGTTTTCTTAACTGAGGTAGTTTATATTGCGGAAGGACACACGAAATAATATTTACTTTAGGCGGATCTTTTGTTTGGTTTATAATTTGGACATCGAAGCAAATATAGGAGAGAAGGGGTTAACTCTTATAGCGGTTAAAGCAGATGGTGAAAACATTGTTACAGTCACATTATGCTTACTGTACTTTTAAGGACTTCCTAGAATTTAGAAGGAACACTTATGCGAGAGCAATGACCCAAACAAAGGTTTCAGGATGAACGTGACCGTCCATTAAAATTGTGCTATTTCACACCTTGTAATAGGAAGAGGGAGAGGGGTGAAATTTAACACCTATTAACACAGGCTATCCGTCCAATGGTAAAAAATTAACATGAAAATGTTCAACTGTTCAATTAAAGGCCGAGGAAACATGAAACAAAAACACATGTTTTTGAACAAATGTTTGCTTATCAGTTTTGCAAACCAGAAGTTTCACGAATCAACTGTATTTAATTAAATTCAACTCAGTACCCTACAGTCAGCAAATAAATGCCATATGGTAAGAGGGGTCGTATCCAATTTCAGGAGAATGCTCCTACGTCAATAGCAACTTAGACACCATTGTTAGATTGAATTTTTACCAAATCAGGAGATTCGTCAGGAAGGCTATTCCATCGTCTAATCGCATGCGAAAAGAAGGACCAATAGTATGCATCCGTCTTGGCACGAAACTAGGTCAAAGACCCTTTGAGTGATTATGCCTACTCCTAGTGCTCGATAGGCGTTAATATATGGGAAACAAGATGTGAATTTGGAGAAAGATTAAAACGTTTGAATAACCCCATAGATAACTTTTCGCGTCTTGACCTCAACATGTCCCAATTTAGAGAGTGGAGCATTTCTGTCACACTCGCAGAATGTTGATAGCTGTCCTTAACAAATCTGGCTGCCCTACGCTGGACCATCTCTATATCCTTAATATGAACTATACGGTGAGGGTTCCAAACAGGAGCGCAATATTCCAACATAGGGCGAACCAGAGTTGCGTAACCAGTTTCCTTTACATTTTCCGTACATTCTCGAAATACGCGTTGAATGAATCTAAGCCCTTGGTTCGCTGCAGCAACAATTTTTGTGAAATGGTGATTCCGAGATAGGTTTTTGGTATTATAAACTCCCAAATACTTGACAGTATCACCGATAGCGAGTTTAACACCATCAGCCGAATGTTGTGTACAAGGAACAACAGTTTTTCTGCATTTTCGCCATGCAGGTTGCTGTGGCGATCGGCTTACAAACCTAAAAAGGAATTTCCCTTTATCCAGTAGCCATGGCAAGCTTCAAGCTTTGAAAATAAACAATTTTGCCACTCGACATGTAAGTTCGGTGAGCAGCCGAAATGCCCAACCGCAAAAATACTCCACTCTCGTGAACACCGCTGTACAATCCACGCTGATTAGTTTGTTAAGCACTTGGACAAAGTTCCACTACAAGTTTTATCTCTCACAGGTTTGAGGTTCTGAGTTGGACCGGAAGTCGTGCGTGGCCATCTTGGATCGTGGCGTGGGTTTTCCAAATGGGATCGTAATGCTCTTAACGGCTCCTTGCTGGGTTTAATGGAGTCGAAAAGGCCATTAGCCAAAGCCAGGCCATGAATCAAGTTGTCCAAACGGGCACTACTGCTGCTACTTCCGCCATCTTGCTCACCTCTATTACATCGTTGTCTTTTGTCAGAAGGATTTAGAAGGTGACAGCTATTTCCTTAACGCGTTTTTACTTGGATGGATGATGGACATGCATACAGTAGTGGTCACTTCTTTGGCAAAGAATATATCACAAAATATAAAGGGATAACGCAAATGCTTAAGGTTAAACGAAACACAACAAGGGCCTGCAAGACTACTTCAGCACTGAAAACCAATACATGGCTACATATGGGCCAGACATTTCCATGCATAGCCCATGCATGACTGTATATTGCCCACATATTGTCCATATATAACTTTTTACCAGCAAAGTTTAACTATTTGTCTGCACCTGAACTTTCCTGATCCTCAGGCGCAGATGAAATAAGAAGTAAATAACTTACCAAAAACCTTGTGTATATTTGATGGGTACCATGAGGTATTTTCCCCTGTTGACTCAAGGCCAACCAAGTTCCTACTAAGGGTAAAAGGCGAAAAAACTTCTTGTGATCGACTTGGTTTGCTTATACAAAAAGTGGAAAACCCTTTTTTGTTGGATAAGTAGAACCCCTCTTATCTGGCTATCCAAAATTCCCAGTGGGTTCAAAAGTGTAAGATAAAACAAGATTGTCTCTAAACTTTATCTGCCGAATGCATGAAATGTAAATATACTTGTGCATACAACGAAAATTGTATAGGTTAACTTGTGCAGTATGTTGAGGAGCAACATTTGTAACCGTATACAAAAGAAATCTATACCTCATGGACCGAACGCTCCATAGATGGCGCTAGTGTCGATTCTCGCTAAAAGCACGTTTAAAATGCCACGAATTGAACTTGGATGTTGAGAGCGCCCTCAATTGCCCAACCGAACTCTACTCCATTGTCGATTGGTCTTTAATCTCTGCATTAATGCTGCGGACATTCAAGATTAGCGATAAAAGGATTGCTGCAGTAAATCCGATTACGCTATTAAGCGCCTTAGAAGCCAGAGGGTCTCTCTTCGTTGTCGTTCGGAGAAGACCCATGTCAAACGATGGGCCATGGGCAGTGATGCAAGTTCCACATAGTTAAAATTTTTGGGCCCGGAAGCAAAATTTATTTTGCGAGCTTTGTGTAGCTGTTTCAAAGCCGCTGCCAAACTCGAAGGCATTGTCGTTCTTCAGAAGAACAGAACTGACGCCGTCAGTCGGGTTGGTTACGTGCT
The DNA here is from genome assembly GCA_033995625.1 of Ophyiulus pilosus. Lineage (NCBI taxonomy): Eukaryota > Metazoa > Arthropoda > Diplopoda > Julida > Julidae > Ophyiulus > Ophyiulus pilosus. The sequence continues at coordinate 35,051 of JAUJYV010000470.1, read as the reverse complement.
TGCCTCTCGATCCTAAGTTGTGGGGTTCGATCCCCGGTCGAGGTCGATGGGGATTTTTACGGATGGGAGAAATTCCCTGAGTGGCAGTTCTTTCGGATGAGAGTTTAAATCGAGGTCCGGTGTTGAAGCAAGCTTTTATTGCAAACAGCTTTCACAAACTTTGCTTTTGCTCCGTGTTTTCATTGGTGTGGACTAAGCTTCAGATTCCTCTGAGAGAGGCTTTATCCAATCTTGAGGCCCCTAAACATTGTTTGCTTTTGCTGTCAGCTAGTTACATCACTGGCTGTAGACCTGCTGGCCCCACCCTCTATTGTTCCTCCATTGAATGGCAAGGACAATGCAGGAAGTGGAACCGGATTAGGCTTAAGGCTTGTTGATAGGCTACAGTACACCCACTGCTGCATCTGCTACTGCTGCTTTAATTAATGTCCTCGCTTTTGCATTAGTTATGGTCCAGATCAAAAGGTCAGCTGTTTAACATTTAGGCGAATTTCGGATGCGTTGACCCTTGGCACGAATTCATACTGGCTGTCAAGAAGAACTTGGAGCAAAGTCACCCATATATATAAACTTTGAATTTTATTAGAAATGTAAGTGCTGGAGGCAGTCTGGATGGACAAATTATATATGGCCATACATATAATTTATGTAAAATATTATTATTATGTAATATTATCATTTTCTTCAAGTGTCCAGAAATATATGGCAATATATGAATTTCTCCATCAAGCTGGCAAACACTTGAGGGGTGGCTTTATATGGCATTTGATGTCATTGTCCATATATGGCAGATTATGGTACATTAAAGGAAAGTGCTCAGATTGGTCCTTGAGGGTTATACATAGCCATGCATGGGTCATATTTAGTCATTGAAGGGACATAGCCATGCATGGGTCATACTTGACCCTTAATGGACCATATATCAACATATATGAACCATACATGTACACATATGGTCAAGTATAGCCATACATGGAGATATATGGAAAAGTATGGCCATACATGGACTTATATGGGCGAGTATGGCCATACATGGAGTTATATGGGCGAGTATGGCCATACATGGAGATATATGGAAAAGTATGGCCATACATGGACTTATATGGGCGAGTATGGCCATACATGGACATATATGGGCGAGTATGGCCATACATGGACATATATGGGCGAGTATGCCCATACATGGAGATATAGGGATAAGTTTGGCCATATATGGAGATAAAGGGGCGAGTTTGGCCATATATGGACATATATGGGCGAGTATGGCCATACATGGACATATATGGACATATATGGGCGAGTATGGCCATACATGGAGTTATATGAGCGAGTATTACCATAATTGGATATATATTGGAGAGTATGGCCAACATGGCGAAATATGGGCGAGTATATATGGTCATACCTGGTCATTTCTGGACTTAACTGACCATATATGTCAAGACGTGTCCAATTTCTGGTCTAGCCATATTTGGAATTAGCCATATATGTCCATACATGGCCCATATCTGGGGTTTTTCCACCCGGGAAGTCGCATTAAGATTCATGCATTAATTCACAGTAATAATTTGGACCATTTCGCATTTTGATGGCGCTGCAATTTCTGCAAATCCCTTAAAATATTTGTTCACTAAGCACAACTTAAGCTGCGAGCATATTAAGGTGCACGAGTTGATTAGGCACTTGGTAGTGCGTTTAAGCACCGCTTTGGACCTCCACATTACTTGTGAGCGAGAGTCCCTTGAATCTCAGTTTGAATTCCGTTTGAGTCATTAGTGAATTAAGCGCTTAAAATGACCGTGTGTTTCAGCTTCAAATAAGGGTTAGTTAAAAACAATTTTCGTCGCGACACATTTAATCCTCTATCTCATTATCTTTCGGCCCCAATTAACATAAAACCCATTGTGCAGTTGGCTGCTTTCGTTGCCACGCGGAATCTTCTCACGAATTTGCATTTCGTTTATTTATTTATATATAAGGCCAATATCGGATGACCGGATTGGGTCAGGAAACATTTTTAAGAGCAGCTATATGTAAACACGTTTTTGGATGGTGCATTTACACGCGCCTTATTAAGTAGTTGTGGGTGGATCTCCTTTGAATCCTGGGAAGGGGCCATTCAAAAAGGACATCCTCAAGAGGGGGGTGGACAGGTCTGCTGGCATGTGGACACCATGTGGACGTGAGGGGGGAGGAAGCCATTGTGGACGTCCACAGGAGGGGGTGGGGGGTTATGCTGGCATGTGGATACCACGTGGACAGGAGGAAGCCATTATGGAGGTCCACAAGAGGGGTCGGTGGGTCTGCTAACATGTAGACACCTTGTGGACGCGAGGGGGAGGGAGAAAGCCATTATGGACGTCCTCAAAAGGGGGGTGGGGGCTGCTGATATGTGGATACTACGTGGACTGGAGGGGAGGAAGTAATTATGGACGGTCTCAAGAGGGGAGTGGGTGGGGGGTATGCTGGCATGTGGAAACCATGTGGACAGGGGGAGGGAGGGGAAGCCATTATGGATGTCCGCAAGAGGGGGGGGGGGTCAGTGGGTCTGCTGACATGTAGACACCTTGTGGACGTGAGGGGGGGGAAGCCATTATGGGCGTCCGCAAGACGGGGTAGGGGTATGCTTGCATGTGGACACCACGTGGACGTGAGGGGGTGAGGGGAAGCCATTATGGACGTCCGCAAGAGGGGGGACGGTGGGTCTGTTGACATGTAGACACCTTGTGGACGCGAAGGGGTGAGATGAATCCATTATGGACGTCCTCAAGAGGGAGTAGGGGGTATGCTGGCATGTGGACACCATGTGGACGTGAGGGGGGAGCCATTATGGACGTCCTCAAGAGGGGGTAGTTGTGGGTGGACCTCTTTTGAATCATGGTAAGGGGCTATTACAAAAGACCTCCCGAAAATTACTTCAAAAATTGACCACCCCTACCGCCTGTCCACAAGGTGTCCATTTTAGCCCAAACCCCCTCCCCCACCCTCGCCCACCTCATAGACATCCTAAATGTATATTTTGAAAAGTAGGGTGTCCAAAATCTCTAAACCCCCATCAAACCAAGCATGTTTTTTTATGTGTACGTCACAAGAGGCGTTGACTTACCAAAACAGTGGCTGTTGTCACCCGCAGAGGCTATTGTTTCCAGCTGAAACTGCGTTAATGAATTGCTCGTAAATAATTTAAGGTCGATTTGATTAGGCTTAATGACGGATAAGGTGACTTAATCCATATACTCGCTCTTATCTCCACTGTATATATATATCTGCATGCCAAAAAAAACCCCAACAACTGTTAAGCACCTATTGTTTCGAAACAAACAAACTCTCGTTATCTTATCAAATGAAATTCAACTCTTCCTGTATTCTATCAAATGACGGTTGATTAGATAAAAGGGCCCGTTGCTAACGTTATTATCAATGAACTAATTTATGTAACGACCTCTGCTAATCAGTACAGGGTGTCATTTATGTCCTAAAGTTACCCCATCGTGTAGGGTCTCGTGTGGTGTCTAATGTGGGGTAACTTTGGGCCATAGCCTTTATCAATGCATATTCCTACTGGAAAAAAGTTTTATAGGGCCATACATGCCATAGTATCTCCATATATGGTAATTTAGAATATTGGAAAGTCACCACAATATGACTGAAGAGTGTAAATCCCCAAACTGAAAAAACACCATTGAAATCCCCTGAAGACATTTCAACTGGGTAAAACATGACTGGCTCAAAGATACTACCCCTCCTTCCCCCTCCCCCTCCCCCCATTGCTTAGAGGGGAATTGAAAGGGTGGGGGCTGGGGGTATTTTTATAGCAATTTAAGAACACAATGCAATTTTCTTAAATAATGTAACGTTTAAAAATTTAATAATGTGATCACATTTAATGGGAATGTCGAGAGGAAACTTTATAACAACGAACGTTTTTTTATTTTTTGATCGTTGTAAAAAAAAGCCCTTTAAAAAAGCAATTTTTCTAAGGGGCTTCTGTATGAATATTTGATTTGTTTCATCTTTCTTTGGGTTTGATAACGAAGGAAAAAAAAAGGAAGAAAATGAGGTTTAAACGAAGGAGAAAAGAAGCGATGAAAATGTGTAATGATGACGATCATCCATCACCATTTTAATCACCATTAAAAATGCCTTCGGATGCGAATATGGATTTTACTGTCACGCAGTGTGACCAGATAAAAATCCTATTTAAACAGACGTCAGGTTTTTTTAAAAATAGTGACTACTATAATTGCTTCAAATTTGAAGACATTTGCACAGACAGGCTTGAGGGAAAGTGACAGTTATTATCCATATGCATGTGTATGTCTCCAACATGGCCCCCAAGGACCTTAAACATTTCCAATATGGCCCTGACACCGTAAGATATTTACAATATGGCTTCAAAGACCTCAAGAGATTTCCAACATGGCCTATAAGACTTCAAATAAATTCTGATATGGCCTCCAAAATCTCAAAAGATTTCTAATATGGCTTCCAAGATTTCAAGCATTTCCAATATGGCCTCCAAGACCTCAAATCATTTCCAACATGACCCCTAAGACCTAAAACATCTCCAATATGGCGGCCTCCACGACCTCAAGCGATTTCCAACATGGCCTCCAAGATTTCAAACTATTTCCAATATGGCTGCCAAGACCTCACATCATTTCCGGTATGGCCTCCAAGATGTAAGACTGAGCCCAAAGACTTAAAACATCTCCAATATGGCCTCCAAGACCTCAAGCGATTTCCAACTTGGCCTCCAAGATTTCAAACTATTTCCAATATGGCTGCCAATACCAAGGCATTTTCAATATGGCCTACAAGACCTCACATCATTTCCGGTATGGCCACGAAGATATAAGACTGAGCCCAAAGACTTAAAACATCTCCAATATGGCCTCCAAGACCTCAAGCGATTTCCAACATGGCCTCCAAGATTTCAAACTATTTCCAATATGGCTGCCAAGACCAAGGCATTTTCAATATGTCCTACAAGACCTCACATCATTTCCGGTATGGCCTCGAAAATATAAGACTGATCCCAAAAACTTAAAACGTCTCTAATATGACTTCCAAGACCTCAAGCAATTTCCAGCATGGCCTCCAAGATGCAAAACATTTCCAATATGCATGGCCCCCAAGACCGTCAAACATCAAGGTCGCATAAAACGACCTCCAAGATCTCAAATCATTTCCAACATGTCCACTAAAATGTAAAACATTTCCAGCTGCTTTAGAGCGAACCAGATTGTGTAGATTTTGAGTCGACAGCCTTAGCTTGGCTGGAATGCAATAGGTAAGCCATTGCATTCCAGCCGCTAGCACTGTTTTACGATGTAAACTTTGTTACCGAAGGCCCTTTCATTGCAAAACGTGTGTTCGGATTAAATGTAGCTAATTATTATTGATGGCGCGTATAAACAATAAAACAGAGCCAGTGAATTAGGTGCTGCTTCTGCGCACCAAAAATTAATGCCCCATATACACCATTTGAGGAGGATAATGGCCGACGTATCGACTTTCAATTTCCACAGGCTGTAGATATGGGATGGAGAGAGAGAGAGAAAAGAGGAATAGCGCGGTTTCTTAGGATAATTAAGAAATATAATTTGTGAGGGTTTCTTATATTTCGTATTCTTCTTGAATGTATTGTAAAAGCCATTCGGTAATTTCTATTGAGTGGGCAAAAAAATCTTTAGTCGTTTCCTTCAGCTGTTACGAGCAATAATAACGTTTGAATAAGATTGACTCTCCAACGTTAATTCAATTCATTTCAGCTGCTTCTCTCTAATATTATTTCACCCTAGCGCCATTTATTAACTGTCAACTAGGACAACAACGTTTAATCGAAACCTCGATGTCAAACAGGGAATGATCCGGTTAAAGTAGCGTAGGGTAGCTTACGTGTATTGCAGGGAAGCTTATGTGCATTGCAGTGTAGCAAAAGTGTGTTGCAGTGAAGCTAAAGTGCACTGCAGTGTAGCTAAAGTGTGTTGCAGTGAAGCTTACATGTTTTAAGTGAAGTTTATGTGCAGTGAGTGAAGTTTGTACATTTTAGTGAAACTACAGTGTGCCACAGAAACTTATGAGCGTTGCAGAGAAGCTAAAGTGTAATTTAGTGGATCTTACATGTATTGCAGTGAAGCTTACATGTCTTGAAGTACAATTTACATGAATTGCAGTGAAGCTTACATGTATTGCAGTGCAATTTACATTTATTGCAGTGAAGTTTACATGTATTGCAGTGAAGCTTACATGTCTTGCAGTGCAATTTTCATGTATTGCAGTGAAGTTTATGTGCATTGCAGTGTAGCTAAAGTGTATTGCAGCGAAGCTTATATACATTGCAGTGAAGCTCACGTGCATTGCAGTGAAGCTAGTGTTGCAGAAACTTATATGCATTGTAGTGTATTGCAGGGAAGTTTACGTGTATTGCAGGGAAGCTTACGTGTATTGCAGTGAAGCTTATATGCATTGCAGTGTATTGCAGGGAAGCTTACGTGCACTGCTGTGAAGGCTACGTGTATTGCAGGAAGGTTTACGTGTATTGCTGGGAAGCTTACGTGTATTGCAGTTAAGCTCCCTCCTTAGACATGCCTTCTGGACCAGCTTTTATAATTTTTTCACCCGGGAATTATTTAAGTTTGTATAATTACTGCAAGTATTCTTTTTTAAATTTTGTTTTGAAAATGATTTAATACCTATTTTATGTTAATAAATAACACAGTATCAGAATTTAAAAAATTTTACAAATGAAGTTTTACATTTTCATAATTTTGACTTTTGGGGCAAAAAATTCAGCAAATGCAATATATTGACAATTTTTTTTATTCATGCATATAGTTAGATTTTTCTAAACGTGGTATATTCCCAGGGTGAAACGTCTTAGTTTTTTTTACGAAATATAAGTCCTGGAAACGAAAATGCACGATGTTTTCGGATGAAATATTGAATAGTTCGTGAAAGGCTGTGTTTACCCGTAGTCTGAGTTCGTGTACAAAAATGGATTTAGGCTTAACTTTTAGACCTCGTCAAATATTTCAATGCTAAAACGTTTTCTCCACCCTGTCGTTTATGCCCCTTATAACCGGTTGTCATGGCAACAGCACGCGTTTTGAATTTGAATTCCGTCAATTTGGGCATTTTTTTTACTCCAGGAATCATTAAGGTCAATCCAAAATCGATCTTGACAGCCTAAGTTGGAGAAGAAGTTTTAAGGAAACTCCCCAGGGATAAAAACTATAAACGATAAAAGCTCAAGCTTTTGCATCGATAATGTTCTCGGACTATCCAAACACGAAAGGTTTTTTTTTTCTATTTCATCGTGTATCGAGATTTGTATCTTTTTAACTCTTGTAGAAGAAAATCCTAAAATTTCAAAGCTTAGGCTTATAGATGAAAAATAAAATTTTCGGAGGATATGAGAAGATTCAGTGTCTGATCCTTTAGGATCTTCTAGGGATTTCAAACTTAGATTCCCTAGATGACATTTACTACGAAGCCTGAAATGGTATACGTATTCCTGGTGGAGAAATCATATATGGGTCATGTATGAAGATACAAGGTTTGAAAAGAAATTAGACAGATCTGGACATACATATGACCAATAAAGTGCATGCATGAGCAATGAATTTAAAACAGATTTGGCTAGAACATAAATTGGACACATCTGGACATGTATGGCCATCGAAGTGCATGTATGGCCAATGAAGTTGCATGTGACCATATTTATTCAATTATGGCCCATGTATGGACTTTTTTATACATGGGTAGAGTAGAAATTGGACATATATGGTCAACGAAGTGCATGCATGACCAATGAAATGCATGCATGGTCCATGAAGTGGATGTATGGACATATTTATTCAATTATGACCCATGCATGGACATGTATGAACTTTTCTATATATGGCTAGACCATAAATTAGACACATGTGGATATGTGACGGTATATGTGCATGTACACACATATGTATATATATATACGTATGTCCCATGAATGGACATATATGAATCTGGACTTCTAAGGATAGTCCATATATGGCCATTCAAAACCTTAATTAACAGTGTCCATGCATGACCTATACCACATACAAATCCATAGTCCATAGTCCTTAGTCCTTCACTATTATTTTACATAATTTTCACAAATAAATTTCAATTAATCCAATGCCATTATCACAAATGGGCTTATCCAATTAAACAAATATTTAATATGTAATTATTTCATAATGTTAATTGAAGTTGTTTTGAAAAAAGTATGAAATTGCCTCGATTAGCAGCTTTATTTTCCCCACATCTAAAAAAAAGCCCCATTTACGTCCTCACAGTTGTGTATATGTTAGGCCTACGAGTTTCCACCTGGGTGTATTTATTAGTCTGGCATTTTTTTTTCAAGTTCCCATATACGCCAGCTTGATTACATTAAGATATGATTATCGCTACACGATGGGATTAGAAAGTACAAGCAATGTCATTGTAAGAGCGAGATTTTTCTGTTTGATATCAGCATCCTAAAGTTAAGCCTACTTTCACAGGGCCCACAACGATGATCAAATTTGGATTCCGGTCACGTACGAAGCGTAACAGCCGCAAATGTCGACGATATCCACTGCACGAAACTGGTGCCAGATAACGAGGAAATCATTTAAAAATCGTGATCTTTGCTACTAATATGGCCACTTAAAGGCCGATTGGCACAGAGCTGTGCTGCCCCCTGAAGGCAAGCAATCTGACACTGCATCGGGGCTAGCGGTGGTTGCTTGACTGCAAGGAGTTAGGGCAGCAAAGGTCTTTTGAAAAACGTTCGTATTTATACGAGGTCGTTTGGGTGAAGAATTAGAATTCAAATTCGTTGCCATGGTGATACCCAACACGAAATATTTACCCAAATTTGCCTAAATTTGAATAAAAATTGATTTACGTGTTATGCTGCCCCTGGAGGCAAGCAATCAAGCATGGCATCAGTGCTAGCAGAGGTTGCCAAATTTCAAGGGGCTAGGGCAGCAAATGTCTTCAGAAAAACGTTCGTATTCATGAGGTCGTTTCGGTAAAGAATCTCGAAGCTTATTCGTTGCCATGACGATACCTAACATGGAATGTTTACCCAAATTTGACTAAATTTGAAGGCCTGGAGGCAAGCAATCAGGCATAGCAACAAGTTTAGCAGTGCTTGCCTAATTTATAGGGTTAGGGCAGATAACATCTTTAGAAAATTGGTCGTGGTCATGTGCTGTCGGTCGTTTGGTGAAGAATAAAAAATATTTACTCAAATTTGCCAAAGTTTAAATAAAACTCACTTAAGAATTAGGCTGCCCCTTGGAGGCAAGCAATCAAGCATGACATTAGTGCTAGCAGCGGTTGTCCAATTTCAAAGGGGTTAGAGCAGGAAAGGTCTTCAGAAAATGTTCGTATTCGTATGGGGTCGTTTGAATGACGAGGTCGAGCTAGAGTCGTTGCCAAGGAAATACTTAAGCATGGCATATTTGCCCAAAATATTTCAAATTTGAAAGAAAATTCAGTAAAATCCGTGCTGCCCCTTAAAAGCAGGCAATCAGGCGTGGCATCGGAGATAGCAGTGGTTGACTAACTGCGAGGAGTTAGGGCAACAAAGGTCTTTAGAAAAATGTTCATATTCGCATGGGGCCGGTTTGAATTTCAGAATCAAACTTGAGTCGTTACCATGGAAATACTTAAACACTAAATATTTACTCAAATTTGACACAATTTGAAATTTGTCTAAGGTACTGCGGGTAGAAAAGTTATATATGGACATGTATGGGCCGTACATGGACATGTGTAGGCCATATACAGCCATGCATGGGCTATATTTAACCCTTGATGGGCCATATTATTGCTTTTATGGGCTATATTCATGTATGGGTCATAATTGGTCTTTGAAGGGCCATACAAAGCCATTTATGGGCCATATTTGACCTTTGATGGGCCATATTTGACCTTTGATGGGCCATATATAGCCATGTATGGATCATATTTGGTCTTTGAAGGGCCATACATAGCCATGTATGGACCATACTTGACCCTTGATAGGCTATATTTAACCTTTGATGGACCATATATAGCCATGTATGGATCATTTGGTCGTTGAAGAGCCATACATAGCCATGCTTGACCCTTGATAGGCCATATTTGACCTTTGATGGGCCATATATAGCCATATATGAACCATATTTGACCTTTGATGGGCCAGATATCGCCATATATGAACCATATTTGACAAATGATGGTCAGGCGACATATTACCACTGATTAGTAACTGATACACCATACATGGACATATATGGGCAAATATGGCCATGCATTGAGATATATGGATGAGTATGGTCATACCTAGCCATGTATGGACTTACCTGGACATACATATATGGCCAGCAGTGTCCAATTTCGGGTCTAGCCATATTTGCAATTAGTCATATATGTCCATACATGGCCCATATTTGGATTTTTCCTCCTGGAGCACAAAAGTTGTGATTGGCTCATTCTTGAGTCCTCCTAGGTTTTAAAGGTGTAAAATAGCCACATCATGATCATCATCATCATTCGTGTAATTATAAACGTATAATACGAGCACAAGAATTGCAGTCTAATTTAAAGGGCGAGTGAGAATGGTCCATTGAAGGAGAAGACGTGTGTGAGAATATTCCTTCTTCAGCCTCATGAATATTTAAAATTTCGTCCGTGGAATTTCTAATTATGGCGTGAAAATGCAAACGAGTGCGAATATATATATATATATATATATATATATATATATATTGAATTTCTGCGGCCATTTTGTCCAATTTGGGAGACGAGGCAAAATGCCAGAAACAGATCAAAACTCATCCATTATTCAGATGGCCTTTCGCTAATAATAAAACACAAAACAGGATTAATGGAAAAAAGGACGAAACCTCTTTAAGTTGGGCAGAGGTGAAAAAATCAAATATGGACACGAAAGGGCTAAATATAGAACAATGATGGGTCATGATGGACCAGAGATGGACCTTAGGTCACTGTTGGGCAGTAATTGAGTATGTTGAGTGAATTTGAGTAACGAGTACGAGAATACTGAGTACGAAGGGTAATTTGAATACCAAATGTGCAAAAGTAATTGAATGCAAATGTACTCGTAACGTACGAGTAGAAAGTACTCGATTGCAAAAATGTACTCACAATGGGTGATTAAAAATGCCTTTGAGTATTAACGAAATCTGAAATTGAGTACCGATGTAGTAATCGAGAAATTATAGAAATGCTGAGTAATTTGAATAAAGAAAATAAGTACCTAGAAATGAGGGTCATCCTAAAAGCTAATATGAATGAATGCTAATTTATAAATTGAGTTCCCTAAAAGATACTTTTGGAATCAGCCGTACTCAGTAATCAGTGCTCACGGATATGAGTACATCTGATTACAATACTACTCAATACTTTGGAGTATGATTCCAATGATTCCACGGGTACTCTAAATCAGTACTTCTGCTCTCGAGTACATATTTACTCAAGTTTTATTACTCATTTTATGTATGACTACTGATTACATGTACTCTACTTGTACTCGAATATGATTACATTGTAATCGTATAATCAGATCTCCTACTCATGAGTACAATCTGCCAAATTTCATTAAAGGTCATTAGCATAATTGCCAATTATAATTGTTAATGCCCAACGAATGGAGGTGCCCATCTCACGAAGGTCGCCCACAAATGGAGGTTTCGATGGAACGCAGCGTGACCACGCCCTGAAGATGCGAGGGTCACGTGACATACTGTCGCGTGCAAATATTCGCAATACATCATTATATTGCAGTATGGCTCATTAAAATAATCGTCGGTTAAATATAATTAAAAAATACCATTATACGGGATAGAATATATGTACTAAATATTGTGCAATATATATTGTATATACCATACATACCATATTGCATATACAACATAAAATGCATTCTATATTGTACAATATACTGTGCAATATATTGTATTGAATGTATACACTACACGTAAAATTGGCAATATATTTTAAATACGATATTGTATATTTAACATGCAATACACATCATATTGTATACAATATATTGTGTGAAATTGGCAATATATTGTATTCATAACATGTAATGCACACTATATTGCATATTTAACATGCAATACACATAATATTGTATACAATATATTGTGTGAAGTCTATACAAAGATATATAATTGGCAATATATTGTATTCACAACATGTAATGCACACTATATTGCATATTTAACATGCAATACACATCATATTGTATTTACAACATGTAATGGACAATATATGGTGTATTTAACACATAATACAAAATATATCGTACATACAACATGTAAAAAACATATATTGCATGCAAATTCATGAAATACATAATATACTGTAAAACTATTGGATATTACAAAACATATATAATTAGCAATATATTATAAATACAACATGTGACACGTACTATATTGCATATTTAGCATGCAATACACATCATATTGTTTATAATATATTGTATTTACAACATGTAATGCACGTATAATACGCAATATATAATATATCGTATTTACAAGATGGAAAATACATATATTTCATGTATAAAATCATGCAATATATATTTAAACTTAAAATTATCATATATTCAATGCATAATTAACTGTATTTTACACATAATTTGATTATTCCAACTATTAAAACAAATACATCTACAAATAAATACATGTATTTGTTTTTTAAAAAACAGGAGGTGACCACCAGATGTCGTTTTGGTGGTTTTAATGAAATTGGCTGACAGTCATTTGTGATAATTGCTCTGGCAGCATGAACGTAATTTAATTATTTGATAATCGGTGGAAAACACGAAAATGTGTGCATGAATTATTCAAAATGGTGGCCAAAGTGAGAATTCCGTGACGTTGGCATTCGTTTATTTCTGGGATATAAAAATGAATACTCGCGATGATAATTAATGTTTCATTGTCGTTTATTGGAAGGCCGTTTTAACGAGCGCCACGATGATACCATTTGCAGAAAAGCATCAGAAGAGAGAGAGAGATAGGGCTCGAGACGAGGGTCAGCGAAGAGGTTACTACACTGACCTCTGCTGACCCACACACACACTCCTCTCGAGCCAACTGGACATTTGCTCACATCTGGAGTCTCGTAAATTATGGATTGATAAAATCGTCTCCCTAGAGAAATTATATAGTTTTAGACACATCAAGAACCAAGTATCGATGTTATTTGTCGACGAGGTGTTACCCAAATGAAACGTGACGTCATAATCACCGTATATCGATTTGATCTTGCCCCTTGAAAGTATGCAAACACTGCATGCACACGTGCTGTGCAAGGTGGCTTAATGTAGGCGTCTATGCAATGCGGGTTTGCCTGCTTATCAGGGGCAATGCGGAAAAGGTCCATTTTTGATGAGGTTGTTATCCAAATTGATAACTTGGGTGGAAAAACTATATATGGGCCGTATGTGGCCATGCATGGGCCATTTGTGCTTTAATTAGAAACTGATTATATATCTATTAGCAATACTAAGCCATGTATAAGCGACATATTGCCACTAATTAGCAACCGATGCTAACACAAACCAGGTGGAAAAGTTATATATGGACATGCATAGGCCATACATGGATGTATGTGGGCCATATACAGCCATGTATGGGCCATATTTAACCCTTAATGGGCCATATATAGCCAAGTACGTACCACATATAGTCATCTATGGGTCATACTTGGACCTGGAAGGGACATTCATAGCCATGTATGGGCCATACTTGGTCTTTGAAGGACCATATTGGGCCTTTGATGAGCCACACTTGGTCCTCTAAGGATCATATTTGGCCTTTGATGGGCCATAATTAGTCCTTGAAGGACCATATTTGGACTTTGATGGGCCATACTTGGCCTTTGATGGGCCATAATTAGTCCTTGAAGGACCATATTTGGACTTTGATGGGCCATACTTGGTCTTTGAAGGACCATACTTGGTCCTTTAAGGACCATATTTGGACTTTTATGGGCCATATCTGGACTTTGATGGCCATACTTGGTTCTGGATGGGCCATATTTGGACTTTGATGGGCCATACTTGTTCCTTGTTGGGCCATATTTGGCCTTTGATGGGCCATATATCGCCATATATGAACCATATTTGACAAATGATGGGCAATTATTGCTTTAATTAGCAACTTATTAATCATCTATTAGAAATACTAAGTCATGTATAAGCGGAATTTTGACACTGATTAGCAACTGATGAACCATATATGGACATATATAGGCAAGTATGACCATACCTGGAGATAGATGGGAGAGTATGGCCATACTTGGCCATATATGTCCAGACGTGTTCAATTTCTGGTCTAGCCGTATATGTCCATGCATGGCCCATATTTTGTTTTTTTCCAACTGGGATGTAAGTGATTTACTCTCTCAAAACGTGTGTTTCAACAGATAAATTTTCTCGTATCTCAATGTTGTGCTTTTTCTAAAAATAAATCCTAAATTCAAAGTCAAATAAGTTTTTTATTGAAGTTTTAAGCCTTATATAAGTTGATTGCATCTCGTTAAGCCTCGAATCGGATGGCATCAATTTGGCGGTTTCCCAAAAACGTAGGCTGTTTAAGTCGGTGGTCGGATCTGGTATTAAGACGCAGAGAATCCTGCGGAGTCATCCGGAGTCCCATAAAACGCGGTGATTCGGCGAAAATAGGCAATTATTCACCTCCTACCAAAAGCTTAGATTCGTGTTGATTTTAGTGGCAAATCCACAAAAGCTCAAAAGGTGTTTTTCAAACGACGACATTTAGGTCTCACATAAAAAAAAAGTTTCTAACTATATTTTATCCCCACGTCTAACTTTAATCCAAGTTCGTGTACAACTGTTAAATGCCACATGTAGGAAAATACGAGGGGCGCGGTCAAAAAGTCTTGCATATTCGTTTATTATTCGAAAACCACATGTCGTACAAAAAAACAACTGAAATAGCCATTTTAAAGAGCAGGAAATTTGGTTTTAGGTCACTACATGGCGTCACAATTCATGCAAAATTTCGTACAAGCTATCAAAAACAAAATGGCGCCTCACTCGAAAGCGTTCGCGCGAGAGGAACAACGAAGGGTTATTCGTTTTTCAGTGTTGAAAGGCGTGAAACAGTGAAATTTATAGTGAAATGTTAGGAATTTATGGTGACAAATGTGTTTTACAAAGTACGGTACAGAGGTGGTGTTTAAACTTTAAGAAAGGACCCCATTCTGCCCATGCGACCGCCCGCAACATCAACATGTTTGGGTGGGAAACATTGAAACATCCGACCTTGCACCGAGCCACTTCCATCTCTTTGGTACACTAAAGGAACACTCGAGTGGTCAAAAATTTCAAACACGATGATGCGAAACTTGCGGTTCGGCAATATCCGCATAGCCGACGTAACGCATTTTACGTGAGGGGTATAAACAATCACATCAAGCGTTGGGATAAACGTGTCAACAAACTCTGGGGCCTACATTGAAAAATAGCAAATTTACTGCTCATTAAAATGGCTATTTCAGTTTTTTTGTACGACATCTGGTTTTCGAATAATAAACGAATATGCAAGACTTTTTGACCGCCCCTCGTATGAAATAGTGAGCCACCGTGCACAGCTTCAGTGTAATCAGAGATTGCCTAGGTTCAGGGGCAACATCAAATCGATTTTTCATGAT
This sequence comes from Ophyiulus pilosus, assembly GCA_033995625.1. Taxonomy (NCBI): domain Eukaryota; kingdom Metazoa; phylum Arthropoda; class Diplopoda; order Julida; family Julidae; genus Ophyiulus; species Ophyiulus pilosus. Next base: position 19,331 of record JAUJYV010000470.1, on the reverse strand, counting down.
TATGACGTCACATATATGGCCAATCATTGGTTAAACTTGGTCCAAACATGGCTGTAGATAGTTCTTTTATGTATTAAATGCGTGTACATGTATTACATGTTTTCATAAGTTAAATCATGTGATTTTCATGGTTTCATGGTTACGTATTTGAACATGCAATACATGTATATGGCGCATATGGCCCTATATAATTTTTCCACCCGGGATTATATGAATGCCATCATATTGTTTTCAACCTTATCTACAATAATATAAAATGCAGGAAGTTTTTTATGTTTGCATTGTTCCTTTTTCTTTTGTTTTATCTACATAAAGATAAACATAGAAAATTGACGAAATATGATAATAAAATGATAAATTGCTCGTGAGCATTATCTCTTTTTTCCCTTTTTTGGCTTTTAAAGCAGCCTTATAAAACGTGTTTTATGGCTGAGAATACTTTCTATCTCCCTTCACATAAAATAAATTATCTGATATATTTTTTGGTAAAAACGTGAGTAAAAATCTGATAAGCCTCGTTTTTACTCCTTGTTATTCGCCTTTATATATGGCGATAGGAATCGTATTTCGTCGTTTGCACTTTTTATTGATTTCATAAAAATCAGCCACTTTTTATGTTCGTTACGTATTTATAGCAAAATATACACTCTGTACATCATGAGAAAAGAGAGAGACATATTTCACAGCAAATAGATCTGACCTAATTTGCACAGTTTTGATCCACTTACAGGAAGGGATAAAAATATAACTCTTGTAGTTTTACGAAACCTTTCACAAAAAATATTGCGGAAAATTTTGTTGAAAATATCGTTTTTTTGTAACGTCTTAAATATGGTTGGACAGCCATTTTAAGACTAATATAATATTGCAACATCTAGTATTTTTTGGAAAATAATAGTTTTATTTTATAATTTAATTTTATAAATAGTTAAATAATCTTGAATATAAGTTTGCGATGGTCTTATATTAACATGTTATAGGTTCATTTAAGTTTAAAAAAATAGTGCGGAATTTATAAAAATTTGAAGTTTCCAAAAATTTAATTTTACATCTACTTATTATCAAATCCAAACTGTACTAAAAAATTTATTTTATTATTTTTGAAAAGTAATAGTTTGTAATTATAATATTTTAGTAAATCTGCATTGAATAACAACAATTTTAGATATAAAAAATTGACGATATTTAGGGAGAAATTGAATGTTATAAATGAATCTTGAATATAGCATTTTTAATGGTTTTATATTAACATGTTATGGGTTCATTAAAGTACAAAGTTTACATCTTACCGCTATTTAAATGAAAAATATAAAGTTGATTAATCGTTTGTTTGAATGTTTTCAACTATCAATCAAAATTTACTCATCACAATATACAAATAATGTATATTATTTAACACAATTTTCAATATAAATCCTTTGGTATCGAGTTGGTTATGCGCTTGCCTCTCTATCTTAAGTTGCGGGGTTTGCTTCCCGGTCAAGATCGGCAGGAGTTTTTACGGATGGGAGAAATTCTCTAAGTAACGGCTTTTTCGGATGAGAGTTTAAACCGAGGTCCAGCGTAGATCCTCTTGCTCCCAAGTTAAAGACCCCTCAAGAGGAGGTGGAAGTCTCTCCCCTAGTAGGCAAAATTCCCAGGTAGGTGAAGGAGGCTCATCCTCTGGCGTTGGTATTAGCCCTTGTGTTGCAGAAATAGGTCAAGGTTAAAAACCAACCAACCAGCCAATGAAATATCTCGCAAGAGCTCTGGGAACATCTGGAGCACCTCTACCTCTACTGGAGGTCGAGTGGGTTACATGCGTGCCTCTCGATCCTAAGGTGCGGGGATCGCTCTCCAGTCGAGGACGGTGGGAATTTTTACGGATGGGAGAAATTCCCTAAGTGACGGCTCTTTCGGATAAGTTCAAACCGAGGTCTGGTGTTGATTGTTGCACGTTAAATACCCCTCGAGAGGGGGTGGAAGTCCCCCTCACAGGCAAAATTCCCAGGTAAGCGATAAAGGCTACTTTAACCACTTTTCACTTTGGACCGCTGGACCCACTCCTGCATTCTAAGGCAATATAATTTCATCTGTAAAATGATATCTTGAGTATCTCGAGTATCATGACGATCATGATCTTAATCAAAGGGGGGCGAAAACAAAGGTTTTCCAGTCAATTTTTGATGTTCTCCACTTTCCGAAGCCGCTGATATGTTCGTAATGCTAGACTCCGGTTGCCCCTGGCATTATTAAGTAGGACTCAGCTTCAATCTCAGTTTTCTCCTTAATGAGTTTCTCTTCTGTTTACCTTCTCTTTTCGATGGCAGCGTTTTCGAAGATCCTGAGGATTCTGTCAGTCGTGTTAATACCGCGATCTGTCACAGCGGGGATTAACGACAAGATGGCGGCAGACTATTCCATAACCTTTATCGGAGGGTCAGCACTGAGTTTTATCCTGAATTGATGAAGGCCCTTTGAGGCATTAATGCGATCGTTGTTATCTGAGATAGCAGGCCTTTCCCTCCCTCTAATTATGATGGCTAATTAAAAAAAAGCCCTCCGCTAGCAATTAACCGTTGTTTACGGTGAGTTATCTCTCTCTGCCTGCATTCTTCACTCATCCAGAAAGGAAGAGTCTTCTTACGATGGTGACATTTCGAAATTCAACATGCTAGTCCAATGAAATCTGCTACGTAGGTACTTGACCTGGGTTTCCATTGCGTGAATCTGTTCGTACGCGGTTGCGGTTCATGAACACGGCAACACTGTGAAAACCTTATTTTATCACACGTAGTTTCTTAACAAGTGGTTATATGATTCCCCCCCAATAAAAATGTAAAAAATATGACATTAATCGGATGTACACTATGAGTCATAAAAAAGTAGAACCCAATAAAATTAATCACAACTTCGTGAAAACCGCTTTGATTGTTAAGAAACATGCGATCCATACTTTTGGTCTTTCTTCCCACTCACAGTTCGCAGGTGGAATTCTCTCGCAAAAGGTGATCCCAAGCTTTCGCAATGGGGTTCCACCAACCCAAAGGCGACCATTTTTTTGCTTTCCTTGTATTTGTGTTTATAGATAACCTATGTGACATTTTGTGTAACTGTGTATTATTATATAAACCCCCTACCACATGGCATACCAAAGCTGACTGTAGGGTAATAAATTTGAATTGAATTGAATTTAAATGAAATTTGGCACTTACATAGAACAAGAGTGTAAAAACAAAAATTACCGTATTTTACGGACTATAAGACGCTACGGATTATAAGACGTTACGGACTATAAGACGCTACGGACTATATAAGACGCACCTTAATTTTTAAGCAATTTTTTATAGCCCGCATCATATGAATACCTTATGAGTATAAGACGCACCTGAATTTTGGAGGCAATTTTTTGGAGAAAAAAGTGCGTCTTATAGTCCGTAAAATACGGTAACTATAAAATGTGCTCAAAATGTTCTCCGGTGGCCCTTACGCAAACCCGAAGTCTACGCGACATTTCTTTGATTGGAGAATTGCCGACGCCGGCGGTCGAGTGGGTTACGTGCTCGCCTCTCGATCCTTAGTTGCGGGGTTCGCGTCCCGATCGAGGTTGGTGGAAATTTTTACGGATGGGAGAAATTCTCTGAGTTGCGGCTTTTTCGGATGAGAGTTTAAACCGAGGTCCGGTGTTGATTGTTGCACGTTAAAGACCCTCGAGAGAGGTCGAGAGAGGGGGTGGAAGTTCCCCCCCCCCCCTCGTAGGCAAAATTCCAAGGTAGTTGATGAAAGCTCGTCCCCTGGCGTTGGTGTTTAGCCTTAGTTGCAGAAATAGGCCAACTTTAAAAATCAGCAAACAAACAAACGATTGAAGAATCGATTATAGGCTGGTCGAGTCAAATCCAAATTAATTCGTAGTTTCAAATTGCAACTGTGTGGTATTTTAGAAAAACAAATCACACAATGTAGAACTAAATTCCGGCAAAATATGATTGCATCTGTTTCAGTTTAAGGAACTAAACTGCATAAAACTAACCTAAGTGGGTGTATTGTTCCATAAAAGGTAATATGACATGAAACGCCATTTTTATATAGCCCATAAATGTTTTCAAACATGTATATGAAGCCTTATAAAATTTCCCCACCTGGGACTGTTTATAGTAGTATGAAATATCGATTCAACCCTGTTAGCTATTGGAAAATTGTCTGCGGAAAGTTGAACTAAAAGCAACTCGGATCCGACAGCCGGTTCCGCCCAAAACGTGAGCGATGGTGGCGCCACCGGAAGTTCCTTTCCGCCATTAGCAGCCTCCTTCCGCTTTTGTTTTATTCATGACACGTGAAAGCGATTTCCGACGTTTCGCAATTTAATAGTGATTTCCACGAATTCCCCCCCAGGATCGTCCATCGCCATTATGGGCCCATAACACCCTCCACAAACGCCATTGGTGAAGACGCCATTTTCTTGTTCGAAAATGGCGACAATGGCGTGTTTTTTTTCTTCTGGAATGAAAAAGACGCGAGGTCAGCGTGAAATTGATCCGGAAAATAGCCCCCAGTTGAAAAACAAATAGCCACAGACTCGAGCTGAGGGAATGAGTGAGTGAGACGACTAAGTCACTCACATCGATCATTTGCCTTTTAGACAGTGTCCTTTTTTCTAGAGAGAAAAAGAAGGAAAATCGACGCTGTTTTTGTGTTCTTATCTGAAAACAGCCTGTTGAAGTAACGGCTGGAACGCAGCGAAATGAGGCAAACAACGAAGAAATCACTCATGTATAGTGAATCGAGACTTCAGCTGTTTGGGCTAGTGGTTGTACTATTCGCCTTTCAATCGAGAGACCCAAGCTGTTAAGGACCGACCGATAGTCAAACGGTCGGCACTGCAGGAACGACAGTGCCCACGTACAGCTTCCTGTGTGCGTATGTGCACAATAGTCAAACTCCACGCCGCTGGAACTGTGAAGGGCACAGTTTCATTCAAAGATTTTTGTATAAACTTGGGGTCCCCCAGTGGGGGATGGCTACTACAAGTAGTTACCGTATTTTACGGACTATAAGATGCTACGGACTATAAGACGCTACGGACTATAAGACGCACCTTAATTTTTAAGCAATTTTTTATAGCCCGCATCATATGAATACCTTATGAGTATAGAGCGAGTTCGGGCGAGACGCGCTGGGACGCGTAGTGCCCTATTCTCACTTGTATGAGTATAAGACGCACCTGAATTTTGGAGGCAATTTTTTGAATAAAAAAGTGTGTCTTATGGTCCGTAAAGTACGGTATATCTTACAAGTTTAAAGAAATAATTAAAGAAAAAAAGGACTCATTAGGGAAATTTAGCGAACCTCCAACCGTTCACATACCGTAGGGAAAACGACGGTAAAAAATACGGTAAAATTCCATGTTATATTCCTTTTAGCAGCCAATGTTGACGACAGGGCTGCGTCCACCAGTTACGTGATTAATACCCTGAACGGGCGGTATTTAGGAGAAGCGCCGTTAGATTCAATATCCTTCCATCATGCGCAGACTGTCAAAATCGCGTTAAATTTGTTTCAACAGTAAAAATCATTTCTCAACAGACGGTATTTAGGAGAAGCGCCGTTAGATTCAATATCCTTCCGTCATGCGCAGACTGTCAAAATCGCGTTAAATTTGTTCCAACAGTAAAAAACATGTCTCAATGGACGGTATTTAGGAGAAGCGCCGTTAGTTTCAATATCCTTCCGTCATGCGCAGACTGTCTAAATCGCGTTAAATTTGTTCCAACAGTAAAAAACGTTTCTCAACAGACGGTATTTAGGAGGAGCGCCGTTAGATTCAATATCCTTCCGTCATGCGCAGACTGTCAAAATAGCGTTAAATTTGTTCCAACAGTAAAAAAGTTTCTCGACAGACGGTATTTAGGAGGAGCGCCGTTAAATTTAATGTCTTGCCGTCTTGCGCAGACCGCCTAAGTTGCGTTAAATAAGTTTCAACAGTGAAAACGTTCTCAGAGCCGCCATGTTTTTTAAAAATTATTCCCTCAAACGATCAGGCACATGTGCAATTGGAAAAAAAGCCACGGTTTGGTTCCCCTTTGGGGATACGCACATGTGCATTTCGAAAAACACACAGCACTGTTCATAATCGTCAACGGTGAGTTTCGGGGGCTAAATTTCCCTATTACATTAAGTTTTATCGGTAATAGGAAGTGGAAATAGGGGGTGCTGCGGTTCCACAGTGCCTATACGCGAGCCGCTGCTTTTCGACAAAAATGTTTGAAACCTTAGCGCGTGAGGTTCCACCTGGGATAAAGTTTGAAAAATAGTGCTGTATACAGATGGACAGACACACCGTACGAAAGTTTTGAGTTTTATTTACTTGCCTCTCTCCAATCTGTTGGTTTTTTGTTTTTTTCTCTTGTTTTTAGCACCTTTTTAAGTGCGTTTTTGGCTCGTTTCGTCCGACAGAATCTGATTTTGGGAAGACGTTGTTACTTAGCTGATTGCTTTTACAAGACAGTCGGGGTGGAACGATCGTTTCCCATTACTCTCATCTTGTTTACAACTCTATTTTACTGCCCGATGAAACGAAATTGTTGCTTTTGCCGGAGGAGGATCAACGAGCAATTCCCCAGGGAATTTCCCTAGCTCTTTTACCTTCTTCTATCTACACTCTCTACAAATTCAACTAATTCTCATGGTTTTTCACGCTAACTGATCACGATGGAGATTCGCTGACTTTTAACTCCTAAACACAATCATCTCAATTTAAAATAATAGCAACAGTCAAAATTTCAAATGGTTCCGTTTATACAAATTGAAAATTTCAAGTTTTTTCATTTTGGATTTTTTTTCGTGTTTTAATTAAAACTTTAGTAGTTCTACTAGAATTTAATACAAATTTATTTATCAAAGTTTATTGTTTCGCAATTTTGTATATTTCCAAATTTGTGACTTTTGGTGTCTGTAAGGAAAATATTTTAAATCCGGTTTAAAAATTTGAAATGTAATTTATGGACATATCGGAAATACAGGACATCAGATACACTGTATAGTGTATCGGTATATATGTTATTTATGTACATGATACTGCCCTATGTATATAATTTTTCAAAATTGGACGTTTTAGTTGAGAGATGTGAATTATATTATGTAAACATCTGAATCAAAAAGGATTTTCAGCTAGGATTAAATCCATTCCTTGACCACTACCAAATGTAGTATTTGTGATTTTATGAAATTCTGATAAATTTTTGTTAAAATTAAGAATTAGTTAAATAAATTTTACATTTTTCTCCAAAAAACATATTTGTACATTTTAAATTTCGTTTGAGATTTATAGTAAATATTTTAATAAAACTTTAAAACTAATTTTGCATGAAACTTGATTATCAAAACTACCAAATCTAATATTTATGATTTTCTGAAATTATGTTTAACTTTTTTCTCCAAAAAAAACCCATATTTGCAAATTTTAAATTTCGTTTGAGATTTACAGTAAATATTTCAATAAAACTTTAAAACTAATTTTGCACAAAACTTGATTATCAAATATTTTGTGTTTTTGAACCGTCCTTGTTGTTGATATTAAAATGTGCGATGGACTTTAGTCGTAATTTTGAAAGCAGTGCATTTTGAATCGTCGTGTTTTAGTGGTTACGAAATGGCGTCAAGAATTTGCCCAAATATTTTGGATTCCAACTTGAATAGCTCTCTTTGTGTGAACATGTTGGAATTTTGATTGCAAATTGCTCAAATTTTTCGGTTAACCGACGAGTCACGCGAATCAATCGAGTCGAGCATTAATACTATAACGTGTGGTCAAAACAAAAGATTCGACGATTTTTAATAATGGGAAAAATTGACCCTTTGACAAAAGCATAAACTTAATAAACGGATAAAATTCGTGTAATTGAGAAGTTAATAATGCAGTATCACGATGATGAAAGCGGGATGAAAATCCATAAAATAATTCTTTGATATTAACCAAAATGGAGGAAGAATAAACAGAGTGAGTCTATGAAAATTTATGGATTTTTTCAAAAATCTCTTGTGACATAATTATTTTCAATATCAGATTAATCGTGGTGATTTCTGATTTTAATAAGTGTAATTATTAGCTGTGGTCACTGAATTTATTGCAACCTATGTGTAAATTATATTAAAGTATTTTAAAATGTCGTATTACTTCACGACTTTAAAAAATCTAAAATTATTTTTTTACAAAAATATGAAAAATTAATAAATACAGAAATGTTATCGATGTTTACAAATAAAAATGACTGAAAATTTAATAAATATAAAAATGTTATAAATATATGTAGTTTGAAATAAAAACTACTAAAAAATGTATAAATATAAAAATTTTATAAAAATACTGTAAGTTATAAAATTGAATACAGCATATTTTCAGAAAAACGTCCAATTCAGACAAGTTAAATAATTAATAAATAACTTATTTAGTCAGTGTTCGAATCGAATTAAAAATTAACCGTCGATTAAGTAGTTGATCATGGTGAAACTCATCAAAAATGCTGCTTTCATAACAATGGCAAGGGTTTAATTTTTAAGTTACTTTTTAAGGGTTTTATAATAACACTAAATTGAGAAAATGTAAAAAATATAATTATACAAAATTGCACAATTTTATGTATTAATCCTATAAAAGTGTAAATCCTATAATAACTTTTTTATTATGCTAGATTTATATCCACCTAGAATCATGAATATACGATTAAGCCTTAACAAGTTGTTTTGGTTGAATTTAGGTTAATTAAGCTAATGATTTGTTTCTCAATTAAAATCGCAGTCTAGTATTTGACAATGGCGTTTTTTTTCTAATTACAAGCCTCGGATCTCTAGTAATTTTTTTTCGTTATTTTGTAAATAAATTAACATATTTGCGTTGCTAACGAACCGAAACGTCTAATTTGAATTTTTTACTAGTTTGAAAACTCCGAACCAAAATATCTAATGTAGATAAATCTAAAACTGCAATCCCAAGAGCGTTATCGTTTTTTCAGTCTTGTTTGAACAATAATAAGGTTGTATTTACTTTTCCCCAACTTAATATTTCAATTTTTTCATATTTTCATTTCGACTTATTCATTTTTTTTTGCCTTTTTTCTTCATCCTCTACAGAATCAAGTCTTTAAAACATATTTTGTTCGCATTTATCGAATCTTAAGCTAAAATATAATGTAAATATTCATTTTGTAGAAGACAGGCCAAAAGTACATATGGTGGATATGTTTTCTAAAAATATGTTTGCATACCACTATTTTCAACTGAATTTAAGTTAGTTTAATTTAGATGAGGCAATGTTTGAAAGCTTTTTATTTAGGTAAATATGATTGTTGCAAATGACAACATAGCTTAAAATTTTCAATTTTCTTAGATGAAACTTTCAGATTTATTGGTCATTATTATAAAATATGTATTTTTGTTTATTTGTATATTTTTAAATTTTTTTAACCAATTTGTGACTTGATACATTCTAAAAAAACTTTGATTCAGTATCAACTATTTCCAGTGATTAACACCGTACTTGGTTAAATATTTCACTAATTGAGGATTACTGTAAACCCTGAATTGCTGCCCCTAATTATAGGCAATCACTGCTAGCATGTGTGCATTGCTGTTTGGCTGCTTTTATATACAGAAAATTTTAACGTACTTATAGGACATTTATTTTTCTTTATATTATATTCTAGATTAACGTTTGGAAAAAATGAAGATAACTCAATTTGTTTTGAAAATGAATTTGGTAAGTCCGATTTATCTATTTTGATAGTCATACGATTTAATCCATCATATTAAAATCCACTTTTTAAATAAATTGTAAAATGTGTTTATAACGTTAAATTTATCACCAATGGCAATAATCAACTGCAATAATCGCCTAATTTCAAATTTAATACCAGGAAATATTTGTAATATATTACTTACATCTTTTTTGAAATTTGTTGTCATGGTCACATTAAGGTTGTTTGAACATTTTTAACATCGAAAGTGTTAAAATCTTAATCATTCATTTATATAAATTATATTTGATTCCCAATTTATAGGGACACATATGAAGATTAAGCACTTTATCCCTTATAAATTGTTTCTAGTAAACAATTTATAAAATTAATATGTAATGTAGAAATTTGCCCTTAAAAAGAAAGCCTTAATAAAGCTACATACTATACTAAACATGCTTTAAAAACATATGTAAAAAAATATGTGACTTACCACCTCGTTTCATATTTTCTCTTTTCTTTGGGAACATTTAGTTTCCTTAACAAGCCATTAATTTTCCACTAATTGTGATTTTCTCGCGCACTCGACTCGTGTTGATGGGAGACCATAAAAATCTCGAATGAACCTCTTTCTCTCTAGAAAGTTAATGACTTTCTTTTTACGAGATCACTTTTAGAAAAAAAATCTTCCTTGATTATGAGGGTTTAGTTTTTGAAAGAAAATCCATTTCGAATGTCCCGATGCTTGAAGATGTCACACCAGACTAAGATGAATAAAGATATGTTGCATCACTCATTTCAAATTATTGCATGATAAATGACTGATGATTAAAAACAACTACACATCTTTAACTTAGCTGTAACTAAATGTCCATGAAACTCACTTCCTGTTACATCCTTTGGAAGTTATGAGAACAAGTTTTGCAACAAGATGTTACCGATAAATGCATTTCCAGTTGGCACGGTGGAAAATGTTTTTGGTAGGATCATTGTTGAAACAGGATGTCCTTGACAGTTACTTGTCATGTAGTTTTTGTTAAGTGGTCACATTTCTTGTAGCATAATCTGATTGATCAGTTGTCTTAACTTTTCTTGTGATTATGTAAACAGTTCATTCAAGTTGTAAGTTTGCTCAAGGCCTGTTTGTAACAGGATGTCCACAGTAGTCCACAGTTAGTTACAACCTGATGTCTATAACAGTCACGTGTGTTTACACAAAACAACTTAGTTCCAACAGGACAAAGGGTTTTGTTGACACTACAGGACTCAGCCCGGCTAACCAGCTCCAACAGGATGTCCACAGTAATTATTTGTGTTATAACAAACAATTAAGTTGCAAACCGAATGTAAACAGCAGTCACTTTTGGTTAAACTTGTTTGAAACCAGAGGTCCACAACAGTCCCTTGTTTTGTTTAAACAACTTAGTTGTAAAAAGGACGTCTTGTGTTTAAACAAACTTAAGTGCAGCCGGATGTGTGCACAACGATTTCTTATTGTGCTTAAACAAACATTGCAGTCCTCAGTCGCTTTTGTTATTGGAATTCCACCACCTGATGCTTTTCTCAGTCACATCCTGTTCCAATTAAGTAGTTTCAAAAACAAACAATTCCATATCCTCGTCATCTACTTGTTTTTCCTTTTAAAAAAAAAACAGCAAATGACTAGTTTTGGCGGGAATGAATTTATCCAAACACTGGGCGTTTCCGGTCAGTCACTTCCCGTTGGTGGCCGTTGTTTCCTCCTGTTTCTCCGCTGTGTGTGCCGTTGTTATGCCGCAGCTGAAGAGTCGATGACACCGAAGATCCTCTCGCTGGCTTCCAACGAGCCGAGTGAGCCAGATCCCTCGGATGAAACGCTCGATGGGTTCCGCTAAGGATCTTCCAATACTGCGCATGCGCAGTCCTTGGAGGAAGTTTACTCTCCCTTCGAACGGCTTTGGCAGAAGAGAGGGAGTGAACAAGGAGTAAGGCGTGTGGAGGGGGTTCTCAATGAAATAAAGAGGGAAGAAACAATGAGGAGAGTGCTTTGTTCCCACGTTTTCACTCACTGTTCTGGGCACTTCCGTTTCATGGGCACCTCTTTAAGGTGGACTGTCCATGCTTCATGAAAGGGTGAGAAAGACTGCCCATCAAAGAGGAAAATGCCATTGTGCACACTGCCTTTAGGAATACATTTGACAGAAAAAATTGAACTTAACCTCATGCAGAATGGATCAATCCGAAGCTTTCTTCATATGATTTTTTTTTAAATTGACTTGCTAAATTGTTGAAAACTGTATTTAAGGCATGAGTCGTGAATATTCCTCACTATATGGCTTGAAGACATGCTTGCCTTAATGGCAGTGGGCGTTGCTTAGTGGCAATGGAAGTGGTTTAGCAGTAGTGGGTGTGGCTTTGCAATAGTGTGCTGCTTGGTAACAATGGTAGAGGTTGGTAGTAGTGGGAGTGGTTTAGTAGTAGTGGGTGTGACTGAATGGCATTGGTGTGGCTTAGTAATAGTAGTGTGTATTGTTGTTTTCCAGATACAGCGCAAAGGGGTGCAGACAGGGAGGGAGCACAAATTTGGGTGTTTTGCCCTGGGCGCCAAATATCCTCGCTAGGCTACTGAGTGGCTTAGTAATATTTGTGTGTTGCCTAATCGCAGAGGGAGTGGCTTAGTAGTAATAATGTGTGGCTTATTGTCAGTTGGAGTGGCTAGGGGTAATGCTATTGGCCTGTTATTCGGAAGACCTGGGTTCAACTCCTGGGTCAGCTACCATGACTGTGGTTTTCCACAATTGTTTCCAGGCAAATGCCATGATAGTTCCTCTAAAAATTGGCTGCGACCATGCTCCTTCCTCTCTTCATATATATATATTATAAATTACTAAAAAAATCCACAAAACTATAACCCCAATTGCCAGGTGGCTGAGTCCCATAATGCATATCCGCTTAGTAGTGGATGTTGGTTAGTGGCAAGAGGGGTGGGTCAGTAGCAGTGAAAGTGGTTCCGTAGTATCGGGAGCCGCTTAGAGCAAGTTTGAATTGTCGTCATGGAGCAAGTTGTATTATTTCTTCAAAACCAATACTTTAAACAATATAGTCATCGATTTACATTATTGGCTATTTAATGGAGTTGGGTTGAACTGGCTTTTTATGTTTTATGGACTAATTCAGCAGGATGAGAAAAAAATGCGAAAATTGCCAATTTTTCCATCGTCATACCTGCCCAACAAGAAGAGGTCCATTTCCCCTCTATTGGAACCACGAAGAGAAGAAGAGCATGGCGAATCTGCGACTTTATGAAACTGGATTTTAGTCGTTTTTGTATCCTCATTAATTGTCAGAACTCCATTTTTCATCGAGTAAGCCTTCGACGAGTCCTTTGTGTCCTCTTTTTTTGCCTCGTTACAGAGCTGGCTTCCACGATAAATTCGCCAAAGAAATTGGCAGGACGCCATCTTGCTAAGTAATGAAAAACATCAATATGCACTTAGGGCAATTTGCAAGGCACGAAAAGGACTTACCTTACAGCCCATCCTATCTTGAGGGGATCATAAATTCATCCCACACTTTCATTGTTCAAAAAAATCAGTGCAAAACAAATCTCTAAATCGGTGAAAATCTGACAAAAGTAAAGCCAGTTTTACTGTAAGACTATACACATTCTCCAAAATCCTTGTCTAAGAAAAACAAAAGGGCTTATGGTAATAAGTGGCTTTTGGCAAAGAAAACTAAATGTTTGTAGTAATTTATGTAATATCCAAAAACAAACATGTGCCAACGCTGGCAGTCGAGTTGCTTATGCGCTTTTCTCTCGATCCTAAGTTGCAGGATTCGATCTCCCGATATTTCTTTAAACCGAGGTCTCGCGTATATCCCTTTTGCTCTCTGCATGTTAAAGACCCCCTTGATAAGAAGTGGAAGTCCCTTCCCTAAATACAATTGCCAGGTAGTCATTGGAGGCTCATTCCCTAGCCATTAGTATTTACGCCGATGCTGGCGGTCGAGTGGGCTACATGCTTGACTCTCAGTGCAGAGCTGCGTGGTTCGCTACCCGGTCGAGGTCGGTCGACATTTTTATGGATGGGCTATTTCAGATGAGAGTTTAAACAAAGGTAGATTGTAGATTGTTGCATGTTAAAGACTCATCGAGAGGGGTTGAAACTCCCCCCCCCCTCGTAGGCAAAATTTCCAGGTAGGTGTGAAGGCTCATCCCCTGGCATTGGTGTTTAACCCTCATTGCAGAAATAGGCCAATGTTAAAAATCAACTACCCGGGAACAAATTTGTTTAAAATAACTGGAGTACAAACTCAAACACAATGAGAGCCACAAGAAAGAGTAAACACCCGCCCTTACTGGAGACTGGCTGGAGCCAGTTGAGTGGTTACATGCATGCCTCTCAATCCTTAAGTGCAGGGCCATACCTCCTGGTCAAGGTCAGTGGGAATTTTTAAGGGGAATTTCCTGTTCAAACAAAACCTCCTGTGAGAGAGTTTAGTTCCCCTGTAGGAAAAATGTCCAGATTGGTGGTGGAGGCTAATCCTGAGCATGAGTAATTTCCAGATAGGTGGTGGAGGCTAATCCTGAGCATGAATAATTTCGAGATAGGTGGTGGAGGCTAATCCTGAGTATGAGTAATTTCCAGATAGGTGGTGGAGGCTAATCCTGAGTATGAGTAATTTCCAGATTCATGGTGGAGGCTAATCCTGAGCATGAATAATTTCCAGATAGGTGGTGGAGGCTAATCCTGAGCATGAATAATTTCCAGATAGGTGGTGGAGGCTAATCCTGAGCATGAAAAAAGCTCAAAAAAAGGACCTCATCAACTTGAATGAGACTGGTCAGATGCAGCAAGATTTCTCAATGTGTAGTGAAGCCTTTTTAGGCACACATCACGGAATAATCTCTTATTACTGGAAGCCATGGTCATGACTAGCCTGATGTGCTCGTAAATGGTGAAAAGTAAGCTACTTTGTGCGAATAGCGAGCATTTGGCCACGTTTACAATGTGACGAGTCCAGTTTATCAAACCAGTTGATGATGCTAGAACGATGACCTCATCGGATGTTTAGTCAACTGAGTCAATGATTCTGGTTTCAGAAGGGTCCATTTGATGATGACGAATGATCATGACCATTGGCAACATTCATCGAAGCACGACGATGTGCTTCAATGAATGAAAACATTGTCGCTTTACGATTGATAAACTTTGCTGACCAATGTCCAGTTTTGGTTGCTTTTACGAGTTTGTTTTGAAACGCGGGGGAAATGTTCATCGCTTTATAAAATCTCACGAGATATTTAAAAAATTCATGTTTTGGGGATAATTTCGTAAATTTTTAACTAAAAATCCATTTCTCAATATTTATTACTAGTTAGTGAGTATTAAGAATTAATAATGACATGGAAACATTGTTAAAATAAAATCTGTTTTACCTTCTCCCAAATCTTAGCGGCTCATCCGGAGACCCTTAGCGGCACACGTAAGGACCCATCTCTTGAAAAAACACTTAATTGTTCCCAATTCTGTTCATCCATAAGTGAATTTATGACTTCAATTATTACTTGTGTGATGCAATTTTCAACTATGATGAACATAGTTCTTTTTCACCCTTCTAAGTCGTCCATTATTCATGTGGTATTGATTGTCCATGTATCTGTATCATTGTTCCTGCGTGATACTTCTTGTCCATTGAGCGTCCATTGATTCTTGATAATCAATTTCATTGTCCTAAGGGAATTCTAGATGTGTGAAATAGAGCGATGGAAGGCCATTAATGAAATCCTAACCAGAGGCCAAATGAGGTACAAAAAAACCCAGACAATGCACATGCAAGTCTATCTGTTTAATATTGGATCACTTTTGCCAGAAGACAAAGGGCAATTAATAGAACTTAACCTAAATGCACTTGTTCGAAAAGCAATGTTGACCAACTGTCCTTTGAGATTTGTCCTACACTTGTAAACCAATGAATGATTAACCAAAGGGTTGTCAGGGTAATGAATTAAAGGACAGTGCATTCTGGATAATGGGGCCACTAGAGGTTAGGACCCACTGATTGTTAGTTACAATTGAGCAAGACTCAAATAACACCAAGTGTAAAAATATATTTCACATGTATGGCTATGCATGGGGAATGACATTTATTGACATATCAGAAATTGGACGTACATTATACCCAGATATGGCATACCTGTCCATATCAATGGTCATTTATGCGAATGTGTGTCCATTAATGACCCTATGTTTCTATGTGTTCACTTTCAGTTATGGTCATATACTATATATGTGCATGTATGACCATATGTCCCAGATATTGACAAGTATGGATCTTACAAGGACATGTGTGGGCCATATACAGCCATGTATTGGACATATTTAATCCTTGATGGGTCATATACAGGTGTGTGTGTGTGGGCCATATTTGGTCCTTGAAGGGCCATATTTAGCCTATGATGGGTCATTCATAACCATGCATGGGCCATATTTGGTTCTTGAAGGGCCATACATAGCCATGTATGGGTCAAATTTGATCCTTGAAGGGTCATATATAGCCATGTATGGTCCATATTTGGTCTTTGAAGGGCCATACATAACCATGTATGGGCCATATGTGGTCCTTGAAAGGTCATACATGGCCATGTATGGGCCATACTTGACCCTTTCCTCCCGGGGATGGCTAACTTAAATACATATCTGGACCATCATGACCCTTATAAGACCCATCATTAGAGAAATATGGCCCATACATGTCCATATATAGCAAATGGGGAATATGATGGTTAGCCATATATGAAATATCGTCGTATATTCCACCCACTCGTGTGCATCTTTAATGAACATTTTCATTAATGGTTGTTTTGATATGGGAGTGATGTTTTTCAACCGGTCCATTAATGTTCTTTTTTTATTCATATCTATTTTCGAGAATTGAAAGCAACTATAAATTTTCCGGGTGCTCTTTTTTTCTGTTTTTTATTTCTCTAGGCGGATCGATACAGGTAGTATGTGTGCTGAAGCTTGCCGGAAGTGAGTGTAGTGTGTATCCATTTAATCAGGCGGAAGTGCGTTGGCCAGATCACGAGTCCTTAATCTGGAGTTTACTCTGGCGTGCTTCTTGCTAATCAGAAAAGCAAATAATTGGATTAAAAGTCAACGAATGCATTCAGCGGCTGTGATTTATAGCCGCGGAGGGATACATCCATCTCACGGGTTAGCACCATAACCCCCCCCCCCCATATCCCCCTCATATCTCCCATATCCCCCATTATGTTGTAGCATTTCATTTCCTGTTAAAAATAAGCATACCAAATAAACTGTTCAAAATGTAAGGATGAAATGTAAAAATTACAAATGCCCTATTGATGTTTGATGATCATATACAGGGTGTTTTTCGTGCAAACCATGTGCATTAAAGGGCCAGAGGACCCCATACATTGTCCAGCAAAAGGACATGACGTCACCCCCCCCCCTTAGTAGCTCACTTTGGAGGTGGATAAAACCAAAGGGTTTTTGGGTCTCTTTCTAATTTCGGGCTGACTACTGTTCAGATCACCGCACAAACGTGGTGCTCTGAATTAGGGCATTCAGGCCCTAAAAATGTTATTGTAAAACAGCATGTTTCTAATTTTCGTTGATTGAAATAAATGTTTTTGGGCAAAAATAAACTGCTTTTATTTAAGATAAAACTACTGCACACTATGAACTGGATGGCTACAGATTAGACTTGAAGAAAAAGAGGGAAAGAAAACAGGGACCATGCCCCATATATGTATATATCAAAACATTAGTGTCCATATATGGGCATCACAGAAGTTGCAGTTATGGTAGTTATGCGTGAAGTAAAATTGCATAAAAACGCCATTGGCTGCCCCTGCAGTTATGCAAACCATACATACTCGCGTGTTCGTTGTGATTGCTGCCTTACAAGGGGCAGCATCCAGGTGGAAAAATCATATATGGATTACATGTCTAGACATGTCCAATTTCTGGTCTCGCCATATTTGGAATTAGCCATATATGTCCACACATGCCCATATTTCATTTTTATCCACCCTGGATATTAAATATTCCAGACCCTGATCAAAATTTCCAGGGTGTAAGTCAGTATTTTTTTGGTTTTTGGCCTTTTGGAATGATCCCACTTTTGTGCCTTTTCCCCTTTTTCTCGTCGTGTTAAATTGTCCTCTACATCTATTGGCATCGCCTTTTTTCATTAATTTAATTAAATTCGTCATATACAGTATGGAACCATGTATGGTCCACATATAATGTACAATGCGTGAAGTAAAATTTCTAAAAACGCCATTGGCTGCCCCTGTAGTTATGCAAACCATACATACTCGCGTGTTCGTAGTGATTGCTGCCTTACAAGGGGCAGCATCCAGGTGGAAAATCATATTTGGATTACATGTCCAGACATGTCCAATTTTTGGTCTTGCCATATTTGGAATTAGCCACACATGGCCCATATTTCATTTTTATCCACCAGGGATATTAAATATTCCAGACCCTGATCAAAATTTCCAGGGTGTAAGTCAATCCTTTTTTGGTTTTTGGTCCTTTGGGATGATCCCACTTTTGTGCCTTTTCCCCCCTTTTTCTCCTCGTGTTAAGTTTTCCTCTACATCTATTGGCATCGCCTTTTTTCATTAATTTAAAATTCGTAATCTCTTCGCCTAGATTAAGGCAATTTATGTCTTTGTATCCCTTAGTAAATTGAATTTAATGAAAATATCGCCGTGGCTTTAAGCGCCATTTGGGATTGGCTTTCGTAAACACGACATGGAGAAGCTCGCCCATAAATTAACATTTAAATTAAGCCCCCACTTTCACTTTGCTTTAATTATGAAGGGTGTTAACCCGGGTTTACATGTGTTGGTGAGGGGACACAAACCCCCTCTCCTTCGCCCCCACCCCGTATCAACCCTCGACAGCCTCAACACCCACAAAACAACCAAAACAATTGGATTCTTCGTTCTTAGTGAGGCTTGCTATGGTTAAAGGAGAACTGAATGAGCTTTAAACATCTTAGAAATCACAACGATTGTAAAACTGGGTTTAAAGAGGATTTAACTAAGACATTAATTTCATAAACTTATAATAATAGTAATAATAATTTTCTCGTTAAATACTGAAAATGAGAGATTTTGAAGATGTGGTTGTGAGATACCAAATGTAATGATGGGGAATGTGGAAGATGATATTGACTTAAAAATTATATATGGCCGGATGGAAGAAAACAACAAATATGGGCCATGTATGGCTAGACCAGAAATTGGACATGTCTGGACACATATGTCCAGATAAGTCCATAAATGTCCAGATAAGTCCATAAATGTCCAGATAAGTCCATAAATGTCTAGATAAGTCCATAAATGTCCAGATATGGCCCATCAAAGGCCAAATATGACCCATCAAAGGCCAAATATGACCCATCAAAGGCCAAATGTGGCCCATCAAAGGCCAAATAAAGCCCAGCAAAGGCCATATATGGCCCATCATAGGCCAAATATGGCCCATCATAGGCCAAATATGGCCCATCAAAGGCTAAATATGGCCCTTCAAAGGCCAAATATGGTCCATCAAAGGCCAAATATGGTCCATCAAAGGCCAAATATGGTCCATCAAAGGCCAAATA
>JAUJYV010000469.1:0-40880 GCA_033995625.1 Ophyiulus pilosus | reverse complement strand
TGCTGCTCAACGACAACAGTTTATCCCCCATCTACCCTGATCCATAGTCGCATACTGCACTTTCCTATGGTAAAAATTCTAACAGAAAGGAATCCATGGATGCAACATCCCTGTTCTATAGGGAACACATGTTCTGATCATAAATTTTCTTGTCCTTTTCAATTTCTGTCATTCATGTCCCTATATTCTGTATGATGATTCTCAAATCACATGATGAATGATGTCCAATGGGAAGACATCTGAAAAGCTCTGACCCTTCCTATGTTCTATCCTTCCCTCCGACCTGAATGAATGCCAAGTACACGGGCATCCACTATGGATGATGCTATATAGCGTCAGAAGCGGAACTAATGGCAAACAAAAGTCTTTTGCCCATTCACTGCTCTCGCTCAGCCTGTTGCCCATTGAGCACATTGACACCCCTAGGAAACCAAAATCGAAACTGTGATGTCTATATATACATGTGTGTGTGTGTTTGGGACCACTATGTATCTGTGAACCCCTATCCAACCCCTCGCATGCTCAATGTTAAGTACAGTGCTGAGACCGTTGCATGCAATAGCCATAAGAACTCTGAGGCTCATTGAGCCAGCATAATAAGCATCATTACATTAAAACCATTGTAAGGAATGATGTCATCACCATTAGCTACTGACAAATTTGTGGTTCTTAATTGCAGTTCAGTGATGAGAAAACCACAGACACGTGCGGAAGGATGGCTGTTAAGATTCAAAAGCAGTAATTTTGCTTATGTTTTTATTACATTATTTTTTAACCAATTCTGCCAGTAACTTGAATACAGTCTAACCCGCTTAATTGCACATATTATGCAAGCCCCACATGCAACTTTGAAATGGAAGTGTGACCGAATAATTGCATAAACCGGTTAATTGCACATTTTCGACTTGCCGGGTCGCTGTGCAATTAAACGGGTTCAACTGTACTTATGTTTGACAACGTAATGTGTCCTTCATTATGTTTGAATCCATATTTCCCAAGCTTTATGGAGACCTGCTGAGAATAAAGGAAATAGTGCTTTTTGAAAAATATGAAAACACATGTATACTGTTGAAGCTACTGTACTATGTGTCTGGCGGTTTCTCACGTATGGAAATTTAAATAGCATAATAACTAGTCATGGACATGAAAAGTTTATCGATAATATTCCCATGAACCCCTGCTAACGTAAAGAACACTAGGTGGTTATAGGAAGCCTCTGCCATCGCCATAATGGTGTGAGCAAAGACTCCATGGCGTTATTTTTAGCAAGTTTCATCCTATAGGACACAAAGAATAGGTCACAGCATAAAGGTTATGGTATTGGCCCCGACCCCTCGTGCCCTCGCACCTAACAACTTTCTAAACAATGGCACTTCCTCAGTCTGAGGAAGTTGAGGAAAAAACCAGTTGAATAGAAAAAAGGTGCTACGAGGGTGGATGTACAACAAACATTACAGTCAATTGGAATATTAATTCAGGGAAAGATGCGTTCAGTGGGAAACGTCTCATATAGCCCAGAATGTGATTTTTACAAATGGAAACTGTTCCGGGTGATCCTCC
This sequence comes from Ophyiulus pilosus, assembly GCA_033995625.1. NCBI lineage: Eukaryota > Metazoa > Arthropoda > Diplopoda > Julida > Julidae > Ophyiulus > Ophyiulus pilosus. Next base: position 39,320 of record JAUJYV010000469.1, on the reverse strand, counting down.
CATTTTTATGCCAACCTAAGCTGAGTATGAACGACATTTTTTGCCAATTTTTATGAAAGAAAACTTAACTGCATATCACCATTTCTAATTAGAACTTTATTAAACTATTATTAAATAAAGTGAGCTTGGACGACTCATTATTCTGGTTCAAAAGTGGTTACTTTTATAACCATGTATAGATTTGGTTGGTGTAATCAATGGATACATATAGATTTTTATTATTGAGGGAAATATTAACATTAGTTATAGGCGAATACATATAGCTGATGTTGAATTTGAATACAGATATGTTCCAGATACATCTATATTATGTGGCTAGGAGCAGTGCACTTCCTGTGTATAGGAGTCATAATTCCCAACGATGTGGGTGGCAAAAGTTGTCATTAGCTTGTCATTGTTCCTTGTTAATTTATTTATTCGCTTTAAGAGTTATAAGATCCGAATGTTGCGACGAATTAAATCGCCAGGTGTTAAGTGATCTATGTGCCTGTTTATATCCGGGCCTTTCACTGTTTTTGTGTCATAAAATACCTTCGTATTGTTCCTTTTGTACATTAAATTGCTCACCCCTAAATTTGGGGTAGTCTCCATAAGGTGAGAACGTGATCAAACTAGCATACATGGCAAATTTCTTTTGAATTATTTTCATGTATTTCTTTCAATAGGAGCATGCGCAGGCCTATATCGAGTGAGGTGAAATTACCTTTTCTCATTCGCATTGAATAGGGGGAGCATGAATTACGCATTTTTCCACAATGTTTCGTTGTTTTGATAGTTGGCGATGGTAAGGCATGCACCGTTGACATTCGATATCAAAAGGGACGTTGAATTTGACAAAATGCACGACCAAAAGCCATCTTCCAATTCACTGCCCTGCGATAACCTATGCAGTTGAGAGCCAATGTATGGAAAGTGCGCTTTTCAAAGTCATGAAAAGGAGGATGTACCTGTCGACTGATAACTTTTATCTCTTTGAAATTCAATAACATCTCCGAGTCCTTCTTTTCTCTTTTTTTTTATATAGTATAGTGTCCTCCTGATCATTCGCAGTTGTTGTTGAGACACACTGCCAAAAATTGTCTGCCCTGGATCTCCTAGTTGGAACGTGAAAGTAGACTGGGATGGGAACTCGGGTGAAGTCCCCTTTCCTGATTATATTTTTCCAGCACCTGTATATGACAGAGTTACAGCTCTACTGGTCCGAGGGGGAGGGCATTGAAAAAGTGGCGACTATTCATAAAGGGGTCTTCGATGTTTGCCTCTTCTCCTCCGGCAATGTACCCCTCCTTGGGGCCGGCACCACCCTCGTGACTTTGTCCATGGGTCCCCTTTGCTCTGTCCCAACCTCATCAGCACCACAGACGTACAGTAGCTCCCTCACAAGTACACACTCCCGCTAATAAATAAAGACATCAAAGGACCTTAACTTGACGCTTCACTATTTTGTGCCCGTGCATTTTCTCTACATTGTTGCCCATCCGTTGGCCTATAGCATTGCGAAGGGACGCGGTTTTTTTTTCTCTCGTTACTGGATGACAATAAAGGACCCGTCGCTCTTGTCCATTGCAAACTCGCATTCATTGTCCCGTTTTATATTAAACTCATTCAGGATGAAAAGCGCAGCATGAAACACAAGCATTGGCAAAGAGAGAAATCGTTCTCTGAGAAAGAAAAAAAAGTATAATAAATTTGAATGCGTGGTATCTAGATATGAAAAAGTGTTGACATATGCGGCATTGAAGCTGCAGACTGCAAAGAAAGTCGTTTGTGACTTTTTTCCCATTCTGATTTTCTAATTTAAAAGTTAAGAATTGTCACGAACGTCCAGGGGTATGCATTGAAATTGTATTTCAAAAATGTACAATGAAATTTCCTTTTGGTAACATTCTCACAGCTATCTAATTGGTACTTCACCTTTGACTCTTTTTAGCTAAATGGGAAAATAGGCGATGAAACTGAAAATCTACAAGGATTTTTGATGGAATGTCAGAAAATTAATAAGGTAAAAAATGCTGTATTTAGAATTCTTGTAGTATGTGGTTTTGACTAGGCTACTGTCACAATGAAATGAGGCATTACAAATGTTTGTAAGGATTTTATGTTGAATACATCATATTCATTCAAAATTTGCTGGAATGATTTGATTGCATGTTAAGGGTGGTGGGTTTTTGCCTCTTGCCCTTATGGAAAAAAAAATTGGTTGTAAACTGATGCAAAGTGATGACAAAGTGAAATATTGATAGTAATAAATTAATGATCTGAGGTTACTGATAATGGAAAATAAGACATGCAATTACCACTCTGTAACTACAAATGGTTGCAAATTGGTTATATTTGTTCCAAATACAACCAATTTGCAATCAATATTGCAACTTTTTGGCAATCGGTTTTTCCCCATAAGGGTGATTAATTAGATTACTAATAAAGCAGTCAACTATTGAAAATGCGTAACTAAGATAATTCAAACACGGTCTAAGATAACTGTAAATTTTCAGAAACTCGATTATTGAATTCATGGTATTTTTCGAATCTTCCATGGGAGTTTCGAACAATGTTTCAAACCAGCTGCTTGCTCTTTAAACCCACTTGAAAACTAGCTGTTTTTCTAGCTGATAAACCACTTGATGTAAATCGAAAGGGGTCGGAAAAACTCTAATAGAAGACACAGCAAATGCCTTTTTTTACCATCATAACATAGCTCTTGAGTGTCCTAACGTGCTTTCTTTAACATGGTTCAAACAGTAAACCCCCAGCCATGTTACACTTATGAATGTGGAATGAACCTTTTATTATATAGATAATTTGTACTTGAAAATCACAATGTGTGCGTATAAAGCACGAGCATTTTTCTATATACGGGTTGCATCAGAAATACATGCACAAAAATAAGCGAATTGGGTGAAATATTGGAGAAAAAGCATACGCTTCTTTTCTTGTAAATAGGAGTCTGCCAATGGATTTTCGAATAAGTGTTTTATGAAAAACGTTGTAAAAGCAATTGAACTAATTTTTATGTCTCTTTCCCCCGCCAAATTCCCCTTTTTTCTATACTACATGAATATACGCGTGTATAAATCAGAGAATTTCACCTTGTAGGGAATTAGCATACTGCGAGTCCAAAAGGCTGAATCCTGTCCCGTTCCCCTATCTCTTTTGTAGGGATGGCAAATGAAAAGCAAAAGATGCGGCCCATTCACGGCTATCAAAAGTGATATAGGGGGGTCCAAACGACAATTGGTAGGGCTGGCTGAAAAGACGACACCCGGCATGGGGCATGAATACGCCATGTCAGCCATTTTCTATGACGTTAACGTCTCTATCGGGGCTCCTATAGACCAGAAGCAGTCATTTTTCACGTTAGGGTCATCCACCATTTTCTGGTTTGTTTTGCCGAAGCAACTGAAACCGTGGACACTTTTTCGACCCGTAGGTGTAGCCCCTTATACTCCAAGGGCATCATTATCATCATCGTCGAGCATTTAACTCGGCACATTGTGTCCTGAATCACATAGGAGCGGGCTTGGGGAATGCAGCCACCAAAGAGACCACAGGGGTTACCTTCCCATTCCCCGTTTTCATATTATTTGCAAGTGATGATTTAAATTCTTGAAAAAAGCAGGAGGTGGAGACGTTTTCAAAGACTAGTTAACCTTAAAAACGACGCTGGCTCTAATTCACTCTGCTAGGCTGGACACTAGCTGTCCAAGACAGTGGTTGCAATTTATGTCAGGGATATTCATTAGAAGAAAAAAATCTCAATGAATGTCCAAACCCATGTGGTACTATTTGAAGGACAATGGACGAGCACCTTCTAACATTTCGCTCAGCTGCGAAATCACCTTTTCCCAATTGGCTCTGTTCTGGGACCCCACTGGTGCGTATAGGACAGTCTTGTGAAGGGCTTTGGAAGTGAGGGATATCATGACTGCCTTCACTCGGGCGCAATTCATGCATGCAAAGTGGTCTAGCCCCCTGTGGCAAAATGAGCGTAAAACCAAAAACCACTAATGTAAACAGGGATTAATGCGAGAAATGAACTTGAAAACCATAAAGTAACTACTACTGGATGCTAGATATTCCCCTGGATAATAAATCAAAATGCATTCAGCATATTGAATAATTTGAATGTGCTTTACCAAACATGTTTAAGGAGACTTAAGCACGTATATCAATTAATGATTGTTAATTAACTTTTAAAATTTTGTAATAGAATAACGACTACTGTTACATGCTAAATTGGCTACAAGACATCTTTCTGGGTTTTTTTTATCGCGAAAATCAAATTTTTAAAATTTATTTTATTTAATTTCATCATGTAATAACTGTAAATTTCAAAAATTTCCAAATATAAATTTTTCAATATTTCGGCTAAATTAACATAAATTAACATAATTAAACCTAATTTTAGAATTTTACCGAATAATTCGAGTTTGTGAGAAGCATCAATTCGTGACATCAATACTTATATAACGAGAAATACATATTTTTTTAACATAGATGTGTTTGTATTCGGGCCAAAGATTTCGGGCAAAAGATCTAGGAATCTAAAACAATTTCCATAACTATATTTTGTGCAAAGTCATTTTTGAAAAAAAAACATGTTTTGTACGATTCCCGAAGCTGCGTATTAACTTTGACACTTGTATTTCAAGTTGTCAGTGATTCCATCCCATTCCTTAATACAGCTAACGATTATTTGTCAATTTAGTGGATATCCACACCACGTGCACCCTCTTTTTTATGACATTTGTAAACTCGTTATGTTTAGTTACTAAACTTTTTGTTTTTGCCCATGGAACCTTTGAATGACTCTGGGGCAAAAGCGAGCGGTAATATTGAATGTGTCACCTTACCTGCGCAATTTCCCAGGCAAATTGTCGATCCAAAGGTAAAGGGCGTATTTTTCCTATAAATGGTCCGAAATGAGTTCCCGAAGGTATCTTGACTTTGGTCCAAACGCCAAGAGTTAGTCCTAGTCCTAATCCGAGTCTTTGCAACGCGGTCACTTCCTGAGAAGGACACTGGGACTGGCCCAAGTAGAGTTCAGAAGGCATTATGCTTTGGTCGAGCACATAGAGAGAGGAGGGCATGAGACCACCTATGGATGAATTGCTGAGGGTCAGTTTGGAAGGAGTTTCCATGGCAACCGAGGTGGCGGCGCTGTCTTCCACCCCCTCGCCGTCCCCTTGGTCCTCCAACGAGTCGCTCTCTAAATGGACCGAATCGCCACTGCTCGTATAGTCACTGTCAGATTCGCCTTCACCTGCACAACAAAAATCTTCCTCTTAGTCCTCATATCCCTTGCGAGCAATGTACAATATTAGAATTTGCGTCTTAAAAACTATTTGGGTTGGGACAGAGGCTTTGCTGCCTCTGAAATGGCCGTATATGGGACAGGCACCTGTTGACTTTGAACAAGTTTTGAACAATGTTAAGTTTCTGGTCATATGTCTAATCGAATGCCAACACATACTGAATTAAGAGCCTTTCCTTACTTTGAATAATATACTAAATATATGGTGGTGGGCAGGACAATTTTTGAATATGGTTTGCACTTCCTACTTGTTTTTTCATCAATCTTACCACCTCCATCATCAAATTTTTCGAAGCCACTTCCTCTATCTACTGTCACACCATCTCTCAACCCTGAACTGTCTCCTCGCAACTTCAATGTCAAATGTTATGAAGAAATTTCATAAAGAACTCTCCACTAACTCAACGTTAGACACGTTCATGCAATATTAATGCTTCACATCGTTTCTCCCTAAACGTACCTAGGGCTGTTTTTTACATTGTTTTACCTTGTTTTCATTCGCCCCACAATTAAACATCTGCCGTGCCTAGTATATAAGAACTTGTCAAATTTAAAATTCTGATAAAAGTCGATTCGAGCCTATATTATTGCCATTCAGAATCCGTTCGGTGAACTTGCCAGGAAGGAGGAAACAACTCCAAAAATTAAAATTGACGGGTTTTTTTGGCACCAATCATTTCAATGAAAGGGTTATCGTAAATTAATAGAATTTCAGTTAATTTATTAGCCATTAAATATTTGTAATTTATCTGTAAAATGTCGAGCATTTAAAAATGCTTATACGTTAATATTGTTTTTGTTTGATTAATATGTGTTAATAAGTTAAATATGTTTAAGATTAATGACTTGTAGTTCATTCACGAGACATACACTCTGTATTAGTGTAAAATACAGTAATGCTGATAAAAATAATTTAAGATAAAATCAATAATTTACAGATTTTATAAAACGTATTTAAAAGTAAGATAGTATGTTACTTTTATTAATTAACTCAATAATTAAGCTCATTATATCTTATCTTCGGATTTTACCATCAAAATTTAAAAGTTACAGGGTGTGTGCTTTAAGAAAATATCATGCTATGACAACAATTTGCACATCCAACCATGCAGTTAAAAGCTTTTGTGACAAAAAAGGGTTTATGATGTACAAATTGATTCCAGGCAAGCGATTAGAGGGAAATTCATCCTGTTCATATCTAAAAATATTTATTCAGGAACTTTAATTACAGCAAAAAGGTTCAACGACTGGGTCTGCTGCGTAACATGGGTCTGCAACAAAAGCTGTTAGTTCGGGAACTTTTACTAAAAATCCCGTGGTAAATCGCATTATACAAGCTGTGGGTTCGTGAAACCATATTGAATAAGCCTTGTATATGAGAGATTTATTTGCCTAGGGAGTCTTTGGTCAGCCCTGCCTCTTGTTGCATTCCCTTATTGTCGTCTGGTATCCGTCGTTACCTTTTTTCTCATAAGGTCTGCGACCTGTACCCAAAGATGGCTGAAGCATTCTCTCTTTCACCACTCTGTTTTTATCCCCCCCACTCCTCCCTTCCTCAAACAAATAGTATATTTCACGTGAAACTGAGTTATTTTCAAGGTTTCTTGAATCTCCTCGAGTCATCATCAAAAATTGTTCAAAGCTTCCGACAATATCAATGTAGACGAACTCGTCATGACTGTGTAAACTTTGTAGGGCACACACCTTTTACACCTGCTGATGTCCAATTTAGCTCTTTCCTGTCTTCTCCTATGTGTACAAAAGCTTTTAGCCAAGTTTTCCACTTTTGAACTGAGAAATCTCCACTAATCAACAAAGCCTTATCTAAAAACTTTAAATCCTCATGTGTATACGACCAACAGGTTTACAACAGAGCGCTTTTTCTGTACGCGTCATAAAAAGTTTTCTTTTGAGACACTTTTAAGCCATCTTCCCATGCACTCTCTCCTATGCATTATCAACATTTTTTTTTTTCAAAGGTAATCTTTGTAAACATGGACCTATTAGGAGTTTTAACGCCTGATCCTGTCCTTTCATTTGTTTTAGGCCTATTTTCACCGTAGTATTGTGCGTGGGGATTGCATGTTGGAATCTTAATCCACACTCCGATGAATGGCTTACTTTTGTCCAAAAAATCTACCGCGATAATGTTCGAATTTTCAATAATACCTTAATCAACGTGAGTTTGTCTAAAGGTGGTGTGGAGACCACCAAGAAATTTTACCTATCTAAACTGCTCCCAAAAAAGCTTGTATGCTAAGGGGTTATTCAAAAATGACGTCCTCAAAAGGGGTTATGGGTTAGGGGTGGGGGGTCTGCTATAATGTGGACAGGGGGAGGGAAGGGACAGCCATTTTGGAGGCCCACTAATGATGTTATTTTTCAGTTTTTGTTTTTCAGTTTAATACTTTTAAAGATCAGTGAAAGTGGAAAGGGACCCCACAGAATAAATGTGTCCCCAGTCCCAAATGTAATTTAATTTTTAAAACCTCGGGAAAGTCTGCTATTATGCCTAAATTTGTGTTAAATACCAATTTTGTGCTGGAATTTCCCTTCGAGATCAGGAAATTTCCGTTAATCAGCAAAATTTGGAAAAAGTCGTGGAATTCGCAGCGATATGGGTGCTTGGAAATTTATAGGATGGGATACCCTACTATAAAAAAAAATAATAATAATAATAAAATTAAGGACGTCTACAGGGGGGAATTTCGGGGAAGACCTTTTTGAATTTCCCCAAACAATAGTATGGTGCAGCTCAAAAGTGTAATAAAGGATGCATGGTGTAGTTACGTAGGTCCACCATTGAATTAATGGCGTACACATCATTAAATGTTTATAAGAACAAATTCCAATTTCAAAAACCTTCATAAAAACCAATACCAATTTGAGAAATGTTCATATGACAACCAATTGTGTAATAGGATGCTTACGATTGTAAACTTATAGTGAAAAACACAATTATATATCAGTTTCAATTAATACCAACATCAGTTAGAGAAAGTGGTTAACCACACCACTTGCTATACGCACTCTGTAAATAGTACATAAATTGACGTAACTATGGAAAATACGTAACACGTGTACAGGCTGTACATACATGTACAACTTGATACAGCAGCAACAGGCAAATACAATTACATTTTAAAAATAGCCATGCGCTCCTAATGTACATAAAGTATTGTGAGAAAAATTGCATTTACCAAAATTTGAAGATGGAGCCTTTCTTCACACGTTCAGTCGCATTTAGCACACAAGTGCAAAGGTGAAACAAAACACGTGTAAAAGCGTTAGCCTCGCGTATCACGTTGCCCACCTCTGACCCGTTTCAACAACAAGTGAAGATAAATGCACTGACCACCTCAGTGTCCATCTGGTTGGCTAATATGCACAAGAAGAAGAAATAGAAGAAGAAGAAAAAAAAGCCAGGGAAGAAATTGTGTTGAGTAAGCAAAGTGAGCATAACGACTATCTTGGTGGCTAGTTGTATTGACATGGCTATTCAGTCTGTTGACACTGGCCGACTCGGACACGACTATTTCATCCCAACATCTGCCTTTTTCGCCATTGTTTTTGCTCACAGGCAAGGTGAGGGCTTCATCAGGTGCCAGCTAAACATGTTTGTAGTGAAGTCGAAGGACAACAACGCAAATGGTGGACTGATACGAGTACATTTTACCCTCCCAGGGAATTCTAAGTATAATCTTCTTCAAAAACCTTTTTATTTGATTTACTTTGTACTCAGTATCTGCGAAAAGGGAATTTCTGAAAAATATTTACTTTTAGCGCATCTAACCGTTTGATCTAAATGACTGTACGTGTCTATATATCTGTATATGTGGGAACCTGTTATACTGAAAACTCTTGAAACTTGTGAAATCGATTACAATTATTCTAAAAAAATCGTTAGATTTCATTCTGTTTATATCCTAAATAATCAATTTAATATCCGAAGGCTTTATTAGATTTCATTATTTCTTAAACGCCTAATAACAAAATAATCGAAATTTCAACTCTTTCGTAACATTGTCTGGTTCATTTTATCATAAAATGGAGAATATGCCTCATATGTATTTATGAGAATTTATTTTTGGCAATAGTGGGTGAGTACTGTCCATCATGAAATTTTGAAGTAGGACAACTTGTTAATAATAGATTTATGCCACCTCAGGATTTTTTGGTTTATTTTTTTTTGGACAGTTCTGTAAAAATCCATATGAAACGACTATGGAGGAGTAAACTTGATTCAATATGCCAATATTCTATTTGGTGACATCTAAATAATGGCATATTGTGAATGAAGTTGTTGATGTTGTCCATAATGATCATGGAGTGCTAATAACAGGACACTTTGCAACTGTGTCCTTCCTGTCAAGTACACAAGTTGTAGTTGGGAAGTTGTTTGGTATAGAACACTTCACAAGTGTACAAATTGTCGGTTTTGTATTTGTTGGGGAAGTAAAGGTATTAACAAAGGGCAAAAAGCAACCAATTCAAAGCCATCTTGCACGCTTTACTGTAAATACGAAACGAAAATTATAACTTTGAGAAATTTATTTGGAATGAATTTTTAACCCTCGTGGCTTTGAATATTTGACGCCCTATTGTGACATCATTACTCGAATGCCATTTGCAGATGATGACCTGGTGACGACAGCTTCACGCTGTTTCTCATTTCTCATCTTCGCATTCTGCATAGTTTCTGATTTGAATTTACTGCCTTGATGTATGGAAAAAACCACTGCCAGATACTAAGAAAATGTACAGGCAATGGTTGACATTTTTTGTTCTGTAAACGCAATGTATTGATTCGAAGATTCCATATCCGAATATATGTAATGTCAAATTTCACCCATCTTAAAATTCACATTAATAATTGATTCTAATATAATGTGTGTTATATACATGAGGGGAATCTGCACTACTCCTTATCTGCATAGTTTTTTAATCGTTCTATGTCAAGTATGAAGGGATAACTCCTGCTGTCCCGTATTATGCCAAATGAGTGCTCCCTAAGGAATGCCTGTAGTATGATCTTTGTTATTAAATGACGCGTGTTGAGGGTCCTTGTATGCAAGTCATTGTGTGAGCCGAGGGAAGATGTTGTGATTTGATGAAATTGATAATTGCGCATAAACGAGGTGGAAACAGTTTACAGATAATTGCTTTTGCAGGCAGGATGAGGGTGAACAAATTTGTTCGTCGTTGTATGATCTCCATTTATTTTCCTTTTAAGTAACAAGCTAAGCATATACGATAGTGTGCTCTCGGAAGCGAAGATGTGACAAACCTATAATGTTGAAATTAATTTTCCTATAAAAAAACCCCGAGTCATTTTTATGTTTATCAGAGCAGCTGTTTGCTTTGCGTGATGGAGGGACATGGCAAGTAATGGGGAAGAGAAGGAGAGTAAAAGTGAGAGAGAGAGGAGATATTAGGATGCAAAAACGAGGGGAATTTAAAAATGAGGGGTGGGATAAAGCACAGTGCAAACAGCGAATAATGAGAAGTTGACACTGGCAAACTCGTACGCTTTAATTACTGTTGCTAACAAGTTTTTTTTTTTAGTAAAGACCGTCATTTGTAATCTTTTGGCAAACAAAATCGTTGGCAAGCACACACTGCTGTTTACATGCTTTTTTGGGCGCCAAAGAAGCCGCCACACGTGGCATCAACAGAGAAATTAAGGGACTCGATAAATTTATGAAGCAAATCGGGAACTCTTGCGAATTTGCTGATAATCGCTTCGTAATTTACTGGCTCGTGAGATTGGCCAATGAGATCTCCAGAACGTCATGCCCGCTAGCTTCATACAAGATCTGATGCACTTCTTCACGTACATTCTTGGCGGGAAAGATATTTTATTGTCCACTCATTTCTTGATGAGGATTCCAAAATGAATCAATGATGTAACCTCGACTATATTTTCCAAAATAAAGAGTTTGAGCAAGTTTGCAGTCTTTCCCTTACCTTAACGTTAGCGGTGGGCAGAGAAGAACCACGCATGCGCGCCCTTTACGTTCAGTTAGTTTATTGGGTAGTTCAATGCGTGGCTCTTCCCTTCCAGCAGCTAACGTTAAGGTAAGGGAAAGACGGCAAACGTGCACAAACTCTTATATTTCCCAAAAAGGGCCTTTGTGGGGCGCCACTTCGTCTCGTGATTGGGTCATGATAAATTTGATTGATAAACGCATATACATAGCTCATGGCGGGTATATGCATAGAATGAAACTTCTGCTTATCCGGAAGTTTTAGTGAATGAACCACAACTGGTGTTGTAGTAGGCCCTGCTTGAGAACAATGCGTAGGCTCAACTATTACTACGTTTGCCATATCGTTTTGTTTGTTAGTCAATCCTTTACCCTTGTGCATGTTGCACCTTTTTTGATCCATTATCTTTTATTTCACTTTTTTTTTTGTCGACTTTCGCACACATATTCTGCAATAAACTCGCATGTTGTACATCCCTTTACAACTGTGCTTTAGCTGTATTGACACAGGTGTGTTTGATGCTTTTGGATTGCACCTACCTTGGCTCAAAAATACATCCTCAATAGCTCACTTTGAGGGGGTCTTTGTTCTAGGAATACGGTCAGCCAGACCGCAGCGCTTTCACTGGCACACCTTTCTTGTCGTTGAGGCCCAAACGGAACTTATGAAAACCGCAGAGGAAATACATTGAAAAACAACAGGATACATTTCATCACTACTTAATTAACGACAATACACTATTTTTGTATTTGCCAATGAGGGGATGTAGTTTAACCCAAATTGCAACCATTGCCAGTTTCCTATATATAAGGCACTTCTCGAGAAGCGAATCACAAACAAAATTCTGTTTATCATATGACTGAAGCAGATGTTGTTTCGTGTACAAGTGGTCTCTAGTTTCTCCTTAGGGTTTACGAGTTGTAGAGGAGTGGACATTTGAGCCTATCCTATTATTTTCAATTAGCTGAATCTAACATAACCACACTGCTCCAGAGAGGGCTTTATTGACCATGATCAGTGCTCACTTAACCTTCTCTCAAATGCAATAACTTCAAATTTGGCCTTAATGACTGGACCTTATTGCGATGAAAATATAGTGTCTACTGTAGTGGATACAAATTTCATCAAAGATTCTCACATGTTTTATTAATTTTGTCTTATTATGTTTGCCTTAAATTTGTACCTTAAAATTATACCTAAGTTTTAAAAGAAATTTATTTCCTCATCATTACAGCAACAAATTATAATAGTCTGAAAAGTCAAAATATGACTTTTCAGTCCAGTAATTGTCCTTAAATTTAAAAATACGTTAAAAATATCATCGCCTAGATCTAAATGAGGGATTTTAGTTTGAAATGTGTAAGGTGCTACCATGTCAACTTGCAACGTATTGACGTCATGTTTTGGGATTGTTCGGTTAATCGGTTAGCCGCTGATTTATCTGCAGAGTTTAGTGCAGGTAGCATAAAATCATTATTATCATTGGTGACACACGCGTCCACGTGAGCTGGACAACAATAGAACATTTTTTTTAGGAAGTGGAGATCTATTACGTTAAGTTCACTAACCACATATGGATCCGAAAACAAAACGTTCTAAATGGTGACAGAAACTTCCCTCCCATATCTTCAATGTCCACCCGACCACCTCCTATAGTGTTTATTGTTCATATATAATGGCGTGCAGTCATTTCGTCAGCTGTAATTTCATCTAATCGCAATGTTGATTTGTTTACATAACCAAATCACTATGGTTACCATTTCTGATGCGTTTTTGGCCATCACATTGATCCATTATGGCAGGTGGCCGAAAAACGTCGCCAACCCAGAAATGACCGAATTGGGAATGCTAAAAGAAGGCTGATTAAATGCTTAGTTGTCATCTATAGCGTAAAATGGGTTCATGCTACCCTTATTAGAGTCGAAATCGAAATGGTATACCGCGTTTGAAAAATCTGCATGGATTTTTTTTAATGGAAAAGCTGTGCAAAAGGTCAAACACCCGCTTTTCTCACATACATTTCCTATTTTCTTGTTACATACAGGATCTCCATGGTCCCCATCGTCAACCCAGACAATGCGAAATCACTAAATTCCTTATCTATTAAAAACAATCCGAACTTTGGCGAAAGGTCATTAGAGAGTTTGAGCCAGCCAACGTTAGCAAAACCATAACGATAACGAGAAACAGCGCTGGCGGCCCAGAATGTCATTGGAATGCCATGCTTCGCACAGGGTAGTCCTTGAAATTCCGGGCCGCCAGCGTTGTTTCTCGTTATCGTTTCGTTAACGTTGGTTGGCTCAAACTGAAGACTTATGTCTTAAATCCAAAACGAGATTTGCATTATTAGTCTATTTTGATTTTTATGTTCTGCGAACTTTAGATAATGACTAGAACTTTGTTTGACCTGATGTTCTTTGTTATAAAACTGATAGCGTGAGAAATAACATTTGTAATCGCTAGATGCAAAGTTTGCTGTCCCAATTACACAAGGGTTCATCAGTAGAGAGTTTGAGCCATCAACGTTAACGAAACGATAACGTTAACGGGAAACAGTTCTGGCGGCCCGGAATGGCATTGGAATGCCATGCCTCGCATTGGGCAGTCCTTGACATTCCAGGCCGCCAGCGCTGTTTGTCGTTATCGTTATCGTTTCGTTAAAGTTGGTGGGCTCAAACTTTCTAGTAACTCGATTAAATTTTCTGTGTCGCGATTAACCAGACTCCCAAATAACCGGAATACTCTGCATCTTGTTTAAATATATGCCATATGTAAGTTTGAGTCGAGGTTTAGGGTAAAGCCTACCTCTATAATCCGTTTATGGATTGCAAAATAAACCATATTTAACTAATTTGCGTTATGGATTTATTTCATATCCATATACGCACTGCAGTGTAATAACGGTGGTTTCTCAAAATTGAACTCAATATCCGCACTTTATCATTTAGGATCTTTGATTAGACATTATGCTGCACATCAATTCAGTCGCATGGGGATTTAAACAGTCGCAGGCATTATTAAATGATGATCGGTGGTGCGTTCATTTTGAAAACTGGCAGAGAGGGTAAATCACGATGAGTTTTAAACTACCCAATTTCAACCCGATTGTAAAGGCCTCTATAGTCGTGTTCAAAAATATGTCGAGGGAATGGCTGCTCTACGCCTAATATCCATTTAGAGAGAACCATATTTTCCTGGGCTGATTTTTCCTAATAGGTATTACTGTGACGTTCAATTTTAAATCCAACGAGCAAATTTACGACGTATAAGAAAGAAGAAAAAAAATTCGATTACTATCGAAGCATATATGCAAAAGCGAATTTTTTTTTACCAGGCCCATATTGGTTTTTTCCCTTATTGTTTGTATATGTACATGGATGTTGGCAGGCAAATTATATCCCAACCTCTGAAAGGCGAGAGATTAGAGGAACTAGCAAATTGAAAGCGTAATCGTGTTACCCAACAATTCATCAGAGGGCTTGGAAGTGACATTAATGTAAACGGAGTTTTGAATATTATGCCTCGCAATGTCGGGATCCCCAAAACGACACTATGCATACATGTGAAAACCAGTTAAAAGTTCACTCTGCATATACAAGTACAAACCTTTCTATGGTGGGCATTCGCGAAATAGAAGCCACCAGAGATGGAAAATATACATGTATACAGTAAAAACGAAAATGTCTTTTATATATGTATCTGGGGTTTACATCTATAGAAATACTCCAGAAAAATAGGAATACTCTAGAAAAATAGGAATACTCTACAAAATGGGAATACTCCAGAAAAATAGGAATACTCCAGAAAAATGGGAATACTCCAGAAAAATGGGAATACTCCAGAAAAATGGGAATACTCCAGGAAAATAGGAATACTTCAAAAAAATAGGAATACTCCAGAAAACTAGAAATTCTCCAGACATATAGGAATACTTCAAAAAATGCAATTTTGGTGCATTTTCGTGGGTTCCTCCTGACAAGTTTTTAGGTATTTTGTAATTAGAAATTGGAAAATATCAACACTGGTTTGTTGAAATTCTTTGTATAGATATTCTGCAGCATTTTTGTAAACTCTCTAGCTGAAATTATTTAAAAATGAATTTTAAGATATATATTCAATGCAATATATAAAAAGCTAGGAAGCTGCCCAGTATATGGGGTGATCAATTGCAGAGGTTTTGTTTTGTTTTTCATCATGCCGGCTGTGCAGGTTTCATATCTATAAACATTTCGACTTGTACGCTTTTATGTTCAATAGTGAAATGAAAATCTACGTTGCAAATATTGCAGGTCACATATGGCGGCACCCAGCTTGTAATTCACCCTCATTCATACATTTCATACATTTCTATATGCGACTTAAGACAACTCGTATTAGCTGGCTTATACGAATTGATAAACGATATTTTAAACCGAACAGCTTTATTGCCTAATTTACCTAACTCGCATTGTAGTGTCGTTTGAAAATATAATAAATTCCAATTTGTATATCTAGATGATTAAGACATATTTCTTTGCAGGTTACGCTCGTATGCATGTATGGTGGAAAAATGGGATTAGCTTGACACGACTCGTTCCTGCAGTGTCTGGAAATCTTTGGAATAAAATTGGGAAATACCTGCAGTGAGATTTGGTAAGGTAAGATTTACGCAAGTTAAATATCACAGTTTTCTGTTTATACCAAATTTGGTGAATTATGCATATTTCAAGAATTGGTGTTATGACTAACACAAGGAAATACAAAAATAAAACCTTAAAATTGAGAATAATAATGCACTATGATATTCTACTTTTCATTCGTGAATTATTTAGCCAAACAAGAATTTTAGTCAGTGGGAGGCTTTCATACGTTTATACTTTTATCTTTATGGATTGACTGATCCCATTAGAAAATGAATAAATGGCCTCATCAAATGGGACACCCTGTGGATACCGCACTGTATTGTAGCCTGATATTACGACATCGTGCTATACTAAGGGACAACACCAACAATTTGCATATTGTTTGTTTTAAAAATGCCCATTTGTATTGCCGGGAGCCTAATTTTGACACTCAGTAGTTTCATGCTACACATGCATGCGATGAAATATGAACTAATCCTCTCTTAGTATATAGGTTTTATATCCCCCTATGATTTGCATAATGGTATTTGTATATTAGCCTTTTTACCATACATATTTACGGCTGGCATGCAACTGGGAAATCCCCCGCCGTTTCTGTTTAGTCCTGGATTCACGAAATTCCCCCGAGAAGCCGAAAACAAGTGTAATCACACTTTGTAAATTTCCTAACAAGTTGGCAAACATATTCAGAGGAGAATTAGCATCCAACGGGAGAGCGTTCTATGCAAATAACCTCGGTTTCATTATCATTTTGATTTTGCTTTTAAAAACTAATATTATTACGGAACAGGACGTCCATAAGGATGCTGCCATATTACTACTTATTTCTAATATATGGGGAACGAACGGACCTACGACATATTGTGCCTATTTGAAAACCCTCTGACGTCTTTTCCTAGGGTGAATTCACCCCCTATGTGGGGTGTGAGAGGGTAAAATATGAAAAGGGGGCAAACCATACCTACATCGATGTATTGCTGAAAAACGCATCGGGAAGGTTGCCCCCTTTTTGATTGCGATAGACGATGATTTATAGGACATTAGAAAATAGACAGTAAATGTTATTAAAGTTCAGAGTTTCATAAAATATATGACATTGGCTGTGTGTATCTCGAAAAAAGACAAAAGCACCGACACCCGTCCAATAACATCATTAATAATATCCTCGCCGAATATTCAGAAAGGTTAGATCCATTAAACTCAGGACCAAAAAAAAAATTGAAATTAATGATAATATGTGAAATTAGTATTATAATAGCGAAATTTGAATTTTCATTTATATGGTGCATATAAATTTTTCTTTTATCCTCTACGACCCCGTGTGACATGTAAAGTCGGAGCTTGGGAAAGATGGAATATTGTATTTTATCTAATTTTTTGAATGTATTAATTTTAATTTCGTATAGCTAGGAAATGTGTATTGCACGTTAACATTTTATGGGACAGTTTGCTGGGGATATAAATGCAATGATTGGACCATCTTAGATACAAAACTTGAACTGTAAAACCACAAAGTGGTCGATATCGATAAATAATTGGATATTGATTGTGGTTCGTGGTTATATTCACCATGATTTGGCTTATCATTATTATCAAAGGGACTTAATGAGTAACCTTGCCCACAAAAAGGCATTTTTACCATTCAGAGTTCTCAATGTGTCCGTGCCGAAATGCTTCATTGCGTAAGAAGGGGGATCGAAACCCCTTCATTAGGGCAGGGACCACGATGTAATATTTTTGATTAGACTTCCCATTAAAGCACGGATTGAAAAGGAACACAAAGGGCCACAAATAATACAAAATTCGCGAATAATCGGCCCTAAAGCTATTGCGAGTTTTAATAGGAAAATGCCAAAATGTAAGTATGGGCTGCTCAAATAAGGGTCACCACTTAAAAGGCAAATGAGGAAAGTTTGACAATGACTGTTCATGCAATCCAGTTTCTGGTATTTTACAGAATTTCTTTTATATGACATTAAATGATCAAGCCAAATTTCGATGATAAGTTGGTTAATTTCTCATCTCCTTTCGTTTTTAGTGTCAACGACGAGACAGGCTAATTTAAAAGGTGACAAAATATAGTTTCTAAATTAAGATTTCTTGAAAGGCAATCGTTAACACGTCTCATGATGCGTTAAGCACAAAAAACGCACTTTATTACTGAAGCTCTGAGATTGAAAGCTTTAATCTGAAATGTTATGCGGGGTAATTTATCTTGTTGAATCTCCTCCCGGCTTGCTGCTTTTGTGTTGAAAAATCCGTAATGTATAAAGGGTTTTATATATATAAAAAACTTGTGAAGATGTCTTATTCGAGCAGCTATAAGTAAGTTAGTGTTGTAGCACATAAGAAAACTAAAATCAATCATTTCTCCCCACAGAGTTAAAGCTAAAACTCATCACTACCATAGCACCGTAATTTTCCAGATCTCTCCACCACGTTGGAGATATCGTACAGACAGTGTTAAATAGACAGATTGTATTATATATACAGTATATAGAGCAAGAGTACAAAAGAAGACCAAGTGCCATTTTGGAAAAAAAAAAACTTTTATTCTTGCGAGTAGGGTTTCGTGGGAAAGTAGGATGTTAACCTCCTCACATTGGGCACTTAAACACATCTTGGTGTTTTCTTGTATAATATGGACTTTAGTGTTGCATACACAGTGTAGTCTTTAACAACTAGAAATTGTGTGGAATGCTCTAATGCTAATGTTCTACATCCTCCGAATGTAAAATTACACAACCGATTGCAGTTTACCTTTCTGAATTTTTGTTTTCAACAATATTAAGTTTCCTAAAGATTTGCATACCGTTTACCATACTTTTGTCAAAGCGTGTAATTGCCACATAACTGCAAATTGGTTGAAGGAAAAATATGGTGGAGGTAATCAATAGAAAAAGCAAGAACCAGAGAGTATACTGGTCAACTGGAGGAGTCACCCAGTCTAAAGGGGTGCCCATGAGCGGGGTTGCATTTTATGTAGGTAGCATTGTTGGTGAGTGTAAAGGATGGTATAACATTTCGCAGAGTGTAAAGGGATGGAAATCTCCGGTGATAACTTCTACGCGTTATGTTCCGTCTTGCGCTATCTGCTCTTGGACAACAAAAGGAGGGCGACTTGGATGGCAGATAAGTGGCGTGATTTAAGGAAATTGGCGCCCTTGCAACGGAAGACGTAGAAGGGCCAATTTCACAGGCGATGATCGAGGAACAATGGAGGCCCCTGAGATGGACTCTGCTTCGGTTATCACCCCCACCCGTCATCTGTACTTGTGCGTGCATGGGCTGACCCCCACCGCCCATCCAATCCTGATAAGAGCGCCAAATCGCTATCCTAGACAGGCAAAAACCGGAGAAGAAAAAAAGGCAGAGGAAGAGGAAAGAAGACGGATAGAGCGATCTAAAAGCATTAGAGCAGGGGTGTGCCAGGACCATCAGAGCGCCATTACAAGTGTATGGCTGCAATGGTATTCTTTCTTGCCACCATCCATATCGACGACTGTCATCTATCTGATTGAGCTGGGTGGAAATGCTACCACGTCAACCTAAGTGATCGACCCTGAACAACAATGATTAGCACGCATGCATGGAATCTTTAGCACCCCTAAAGAACCTCCTCTCTTTCTCTACAGCACTGAGTGAGCAATTTCTTTGGATGTTTTTCGCAGGTGCAACTTTTATTAATGTCAAAGGGAACGTAAAAGTTTAGCCCATTTGAGGGTACTAGTGTGGAAGCAAGTCTTCTACTCAGTGGCGGCTCGCCTTTAGGCACTGTGAAACTGCAGCACCCCCTATTTCCACTTCATATTACCGACAAAATTGAATGTAATGAAGTCCGTTTTTCTTTACACTTGTACTGTATTTTAAACTTGTACTATATATAACTAGTAGTCATCCCCCACTGGCGGACCCCCAGTTAATACAAAAATCTTTGTATGGAACTGTACGCTTCACAGTTCCAGTGGCGTGGAGTTTGACTGTTGTGCGTATGCGCACATAGGAAGCTGCACGCGAGGTTGTGAGGGAGAGAGAGCACTGTCGCTCTCACAGTGCCAACCGTTTGACTGTTGTGCACATAGCAGCACCCCCACTAATTTTAGTTACCAGCCGCCACTGTTTCTACTTGACATTTCGTAATTAATATCATTTCGACTGACTTGAAACTCTGATAAATACCCATATTCAAGAGTTGTCTAACCCAAAGTGAGATGAAAAAGCAAAGTCGTAAAACCTGCAACATTGCATACTGTATTGTTCAAAACATGGGCTAGTTTCACTAAGCTTTCGTATATAGAGATACGGTCTCTTTGAGCAGAATGGCAGAATGGAGAATCTGAAATCGCTTCTTGTCAACAACAAAGCTTTTTCAATATCTATAGGGTAAGGCTCTGTAAATAATTGTTTCTTGAAAGTGCAAAGCAGCCACATGCACCACTGATGGGGAAAAAAACTGCTTCTTTTATTCATGGTGCCAGAAGGCCGTGGGCAAAATGGTGTTAGTATTTCCGCTTTGCTCTTAAAAGTGACTGCCAAGAATGAGAAGCCTAGTGCATGGTTTTTCTACAAAAGTGAGAAGAAATCGTTTTTGCGCATGGCCCAAAAGCTAACAAAAGGTTTCTTGGATCCTGCATTTTGATTGCTGATATAAAAAAACATGGTAAATCTCCAATGCTTCGCAACATGCACGCTATCTCGTTAAAATCTTCAGTGTCAATACTTTTTTCACGATGCCAAAGGAGAGAGTGGGAGAGAGCGAGAGTAGACCCCATTATAGGTCCAAAATGGCACACAGTTCATCAACGCTTGTATAAAAAGAATAAAAACAGCAGCTGCTCCGTATTAACCTTGTAAACTGATAGGATAAAAAAAAGCAATTCAATTTAAACGGGAGGCGAAATGTAAACAAATGGAAATTGGTAGTGTTTGATCTCGTGTGTGATCAGCGTTTTGTGATTTCTCCTACTCCATCCGGAGATAATAGGAAGTTGCAGTCTGGGTTATGTATTCATGGCTTGTGAAGCGCGCCATAGTACCATAGCCCTTTTTTGATAGGGTACCGAAGTGACGCTAATGGATCCCTGATTTCTATTGTATGCCTGCTGTAAAAAAATCAATAATCGTTCTTGAAACATTGATTCCTATAGTGCAATTTACAAAACTCAGCTATTGATGCATTACTCTAATGATGGTGAAAACATCTCATAATTTTCATTTTAAAATTTTTGATAATATATAAAGATCAAGTTCTATTGATCCAGTAAACGTATTATTATTGGTATCTTTAGACAGTTTTAGCATGCCAACGTCTTTATACTTAACTTTAATGGCGGGAAGGGAACAACCACGCATGCGCACCCATTATATTAAGTTTGGGTAGTTCACCATTGGGTAGTTCAATGCGTGGCTCTTCCCTTCCCGCCATTAAAATTAAGGTCGTTTTAGCATGCCAACGTCTTTATACTTACCTTAACTTTAATGGCGGGAAGGGAATAACCACAAATGCGCACCTATTACGTTCAGTTAGTTCATTGGGTAGTTCAATGCGTGGCTCCTCCCTTCCCGCCATTAAGGTTAAGGTATAAAGACGTTGGCATGCTAAAACTGTCTTTTATTGAAAGTACACCACATTCTACTCTACTGATACAGGTTTCCATGTACGGTTGAAATGGTATGTTGCTGCAAACAATATAATGTTTGCAGCAACATACCTTTTTGCACGGTATAAGAATCGTTTTTTTGTTGTTGTTATTTGTTTAAAGTTCCAAAGTTAATTTGTTTGAGTTCAGGATGTGGTTGCATTCAATCTATTTAATAACATCAGTTTGATAAAATAAGTTCTAACATTACTAATAATCAATTGCAATTAATGTCGAAAGTAATTATTAAGATAAACTGTATGGTGTACACATTGTTATAATGGAATTTAATTATGCTCATCATGGCTGCTGCCAGTGATGTGCAGATCCATATTTCTAAGGTGGATTCCCTTGAGTGGTTAATAATTGACATTGTATAGTGATCAAACAGAAGATGGTATGGCTTTTGTACGGTGTCATTTATATAATGCTGTTTGTCAGTCAATTATATGACATCGGTTTTTATTTTTAACCTCCTTTATTTACATTTTATCAACTCTTGTTAATTGTTCTTTGTATTTAATACGACCTTAAAACACTAAGTGGTTCGATCGAAGTATTTTTACTTTTCTTTTGCCATTAGTTGATTTACTTTTTCAATTTCCTTATTACTAATTGAGATTAATAATAATACATATATATGGTTCCTATACAACGTTATGAAAAATGTAGTATTTTTTAAAAAATGTCGTTTGCTGGTTTAAGCCTATATAATGCTCGCTCAAGTTGTTTAAATAAGTATTCGGTTATGAGACACACAAAGATAGGCAGATCAAATAGGATTATTAATATTGCATTACACAGCTGCTTTGACTCGCAGGGAACAGATTTTTCGATCATTTTTCCACTGATTGTACATCAATAAGCTTCTGTCATACTAAATGTGAAGTGCACTTAATGAAGGAGTCTGCAGAATAATCTTGTCTTGTCATCTTCACATTGCACTTCACATGAGCTGTGATATATTTACGACCTTTTATGGCACAGATAACAATTTTTCCATAACTCGCATATTATAAAATTGAATATTGTTTGCCAAAACATCTGATGAAAGGATCGAAATGAAATATCCTCTTAGAATGTAAACTTGTAACTCAGTAAAGCAAAATGGTAATTCTATCTAAAACAGTCTTGTAATTTCAATGTTTGAGTGGATCTTCAAAGAATGTATAAGTGAATTTCCAACGTGACTGTAATCAGCTCCATTATGCTTTCGGCTTTGACAATGTGTCTATTCTTCTTTTTTTTTAGTAAACGACCACTTTAAGCATGTCATGGATAGATAGGTTAAGGATGAAAAATTGATGCTAGATCGTCTTTTTAAGCACCGATGCAGTGATTTTTCATTGCCTCGTTACCCCGAATGCCGCCATATCGTGGAGATTTAATGTTGTAGATCTCCACTTTTTTTTTTCACGATGAAACATCAATAAAGCACAGGCGTTATCTGTTGTTCGTTTCGTGTCGCCCAAATCTGTGCAAGTGTAAGTCTATACAGACGACAATCATTGAAAGACAGCATAGAAAAAAAAGGGGATAGACGAACACCCCCATCGCATTCAATTAACCCCTACACAATACAATTTTCCGAAACTAAATGATTACTCTATCGACTGAGATCCACGAAATCGATCGTCTCTTCGTGCAATTGAATGTATAAATAATAAAAGGAAATTCGGTTTTAGCTCCATAGAGCCGTCTCTCAAAAGCCCATTACACCCGTAGACCTATACTACATAAAACCGAGAATTACGACCGTGTTGCAAGTCTCAGCCATTGAAAATGAATGCGTGCATGGAGGAGTGTCACAGGCACCCATCAGACCCCCGCATCTCTCATCTTGGATTTCTGATTTTCAATGAGGTAAAATGAGTCCACATCCAATGTTTCATTTGCCTCCTGCGGGGAACAACAGGCCTCTCCTCTTCATCCCCTGTGTCCATCTCCATCGGATGAAAAACCTTTGTATGGCTCACCGAGGAGGGTATGGAGTGGACATGATACTCACAACCTTTCGCACTATTTTGACTCGATTACAACTATTCGTTAAAAGTGTGCAATTTGGGTGGTACACGTGATGGACATGTTGGATTTTCAAAAGGATGTTTCACAGAAATAGGAATGCATTCTTTGAGTTACTCTCGCCATTTTCTGCTGGTTGTAAATCAGGCTGTATACACGTGTAGTAGGAATCAAACAGATTCTTGATAGGTACACTTGAACCTAATAGGTTTTTCAAATTTTAGATATTTTTAACAATATACTTATAGTTCCAAACTGAAAGAACTTAAATATTTCAAACTGCATTTCCAAATATTTCATAAAACTGCATTTCTATGAATTTCATAAAAGTGGATTTCTACACTGCTCATCACAGGTTTTCGATTGCTTTTTTTATATAAAATAAACGTCGGATATCTGAACATTTTTTTGAACGCATAGTTTATTTGGAAAAAAGGGGCAGGAAGACCTGCCATCACAGTCCTCCGATTGTGCGGCTTTTTTCCTCGCCCTGCTTTCCATCTTTTGATGTCGTATGTTGCCCAATTGAATTCGTAAGGCTTCCAGAAGTTTTCTACATTCTGCATGCAGCTAGCAATTCATCACATGACCATTTTCATTTCACCTCCCCAACATGCATGCCATTCACTGGCACGCACACCGTGATTACTGCTCGATGCATCAACCGGAAATCGGTTTTCTTTCTTCTATATTTCTGTGATTCTGGCCCCATCCTATCCTATCTCCACTGCCTCTCGGAGTCTTTGTGTGCGTTGATGGAGTTTCATGTTTTCATAAAATTGGACCAATATTTAGCAGCGACCACTTCACTGTGTTGCAGGCCATCACCACGAAACCTTTTAAGTCATCTTTATGTGCATAATAATAGATATGAAATTGGCAATTAATTGGGTGGGTCGACGCGTCCATTGAACAGTTCCTATAATTCACTAGCATTGAAAATGCGGAAATGAAAGTAGATAATGGAAGCACAATTAATCCAGATCAACCCCTGCCCACCATTTTAACCCCCCTTTTGGAGGTTCGAATATGGCGTTGGGAGGACCTAATCACGCACTTCAGATGTGTCAAGAAATTGGCATATACGAGAACATTTTTAAAAAGATTTCCATCGACACCTGCTGAATTTAAAATATATATGTGTAAAAACATAAAGTTATTACCCATTGTGTAGCATCTAACGCTATTATCTGAACAATGTTTAATTGGACTTATTTTCTGAAACCTATTTTACTGGGTCCGGTAGGAACATCTGTTTAGCAACCGTGAAAACCACCCCGAATGTCATTTTTGGTGAATTTCTCAAAATGGTAAATGGAGTGCTGAGAATTGACCCATGAGTTGGGTCACTAACTAGCCTCCATATGTCGCAGTTTCACCAAAATTGCCAACACCATTAATTAAAGCTATGTCACTTGCTAATTACAATATATCTTCAATTAAATGACCCGAAATAGAATTTTTTCCCACTTTGGTAATACGATGTCTTCTGTAATATTGCGCCTTCCATTCTTTGTTGTGTTTCAGTACATTTTTTGAACTTTTTATATCAAAAGTAGTCTGACATTTTTTTTTTTTTTTTTTTGCTTTAATCCAACATAATGCATGCGTGGCAATTTCCCACACCAGTTTTTAACACATATTTCATACATAATATTAAGCTGTCATCGCTATTCTTAAATTTCCTCATTTTCAACTTATGTGGCCGTGTAATATAATATCATGAACATGACTAAAGACTCCCTATTAACAGTATAACACGTGGTAAATAAATATTAGCATTTTACATTTGATGCATGCTAATATGGAGAGGAAAAAAAAACCATACCGATTAACAATTACCAAATTTGCAAGTTTTGCAAATTTCAATTAACTTTGTTCCATCATACGCCCTGTATGCCGTTATTTAATTCATTATCAATGAAGCCTTAATAATGGAATAATCGATAAGCGCTCTCAATTAGCAAGTTTAGTCTGACAGCTTGTATCACAACTTAATTAATGAGACGCGCTAATGAAAGCCATAAGTTACGGCGCTCCGATGCGCTGCGGTATAATAGAGGTTTATGTGGTCAGAAACGTTCGTGCGGTACATGTAGCATATTTGAAAGTTTCGTGCTTAAGCAATGTAACGTTTGACACCCCCGAGTCAGCCTCCCCTATTCATGGAAAGCACGTATTCCATAATATGTAAGCCATCATTGCATAATAGTATATTGATACACATTGAGCAGATCTTGTATGCTAGCTGGTCACACTACTGTATATAGCCAAATCTTTTCACAAATATCTCGCATTTTGGGTTAATTAGTTCAATTTTTGCTGAATCACAAATCCTCGACCCCCCCACCCCCCATGTGCAATTATTACTCTTGCATGATCACCCTCTGTGAGCACTTTATCAAAAAATGCATTGATGATTTTCGTTATGCACGCCCTTCATTAAAATGTTTAAGTTGAAAATTGGGCTGTGGCTTTAATGGTTACGTAAGTTTATATTAGTGGGAAAAATACCATTATACATGTATATATAGCCCATGGCTTAAATTTTAATTGGATTAAAGAAGCCGTAGATGTTACAGCCAGTAATCAATAAAGCTACAACAGGGTCGTCCATAAAGTGTAGAGCGTGCTCAACTAAACGCAAATTTTATTGTTAACACGATGATGAATTAATGATGAACTAATCTGCTGACGCTGAATAAGTTATCAAAGTATTTGAAGACTTGCCGTAAATTCCCAATGGCGTCAACGGTCCTTTCTGTTGCATATACATTGTCTCAATAAAATAAAGATGCTACTTAAAATTGGCCAGTAGAGTAGCCATTAGCCACCAAATGCTCTTGCAATCTGATACGCCGAAACATTAACTGCCAAGGCTCATTAACCGAGGAATGGAAAAGGCACTTGGGCATGATGCCCTCGAATTACCTTGAGCGCTTCCCGATCACCCGCAAATTGTAACGTGATTTATGGAGATTTTCACGAGTAGTACATTTGGTGTTAAAACACCAACAGGCGAGAATCTCCCACCATTTTGGAAATGGAAAACATATGGCCAAAAACTTTTTTTTGTGTGTGTGCTGCTCTGAAACTAAAAAAAAATCATGGACCACCAAGGAAATGGAATCCAACATGACTAACAGCTAAACAAATTGTTAATTTAGTAAAAAAAAATAGGCATGTTTTAGTTGCATTATTACCATGCATGACATGCAGGTCAAAACCACTGCAACATTTTCGTATTAAATCTCGTAATTAAATTGAGCGTAGGGTTGAAGGTATCTTATTACAGGGTTTAGAAAGAGATGGAGTATATGTAATATGCCAGTAATTATAGCTGCTGATACATTGTAATGTTTGACTTGAGATTGATTGTCAGACAGATGCTAGATTTCAGGATAAACTTTTAAGAGTGTCTCTGAAAAGCCTTTGGTCCAATTGAAAACACTCATTTGCAAGTTATTCGTCCCGGATGTAAATGTCCGTCAAATGTGCATTTTGAGAGGAGGACCATATACAAAGTATAGTGTAACCAACGATTGGCAAAATCATGGACCATGCCCATAAGAATTCGAATTTTGGTAACCATTTTGAGACGGTTTTGTCTTTAAGGGCCCATTTATCACTGGGGACTGTTTGCAAGTTGACACCGAGTGTAGAGCTACACCCCCGTGACACTTCGCGGCATCTTTCTATTCCAAATATGTGACACTATTTTTCTTCAACGTTTTAAACTGACCCATGAGAATTTGAAGGAACTTCAAGCCCACTGCCATAAATGTCCATTAGTCATTCGTAATGAGTGCTTCTTACATGTTAAATTACCGAAGACAAATGTTGTCTTCTCCTTTGACTTCTTAAAACATGGTCCTCGAATACATGGACACAGATTTCCAGTAAATGACTAGTGGTCTCAAGTTTTTTTCTAATGAGGCATGTAAACTTTTTAGTATTGACATTGCTTTTGTAACACTATTATCTGGGTAAGTTGAAATTGATTAATCGTATTGAAAACTGAAGAGCTTATAATATCGAACAATGAATATAACAAATTAATATAAAAATAAATGTTTTAAAAAACTATTATAAAGGCACTTAAAATATGTCTGTACGCATTTTCTTAAAAAAGAATTTCTGAAAGCATGTCCAATCATATTTTGTTAAGGATCGTGTAAGCCTAGTCTCCACATTATTTACAAAGTCCTTAGGTAAGAATCTGGGACCAATCCACGACTGTATTGATTTTGTCGTCTTTCTTATTGGTCACATTTTTGCCATTATTTCATGCAAGATATTTTCCCTCCTCCTTTTTTCCCAGAGAGGTTGAATTGCTGTTGCCTTGTGCAATGGTAGACGTTTTGAAATACTACATATTAGGACCCTTTGACCTGCCCATTTTTATCTTCAGCCTGAAACATCAGTTGATTTAGCTCGGTTCACTGTCTGTAGAACAGATCGTTATTGCTGTCTTGCTTGTACCCTATGCCCCACATTTTCACCCATTTTTCCCAACCCTGGCCACTTCTGCTTATTATTCGGAATGGGCGCAACGTTACCGATACAACACACGTCAAATTGGAACAATTTATGATAGTACGTGTTTTCTACTCGATTTCATCTTTCCCCCTGCCTAGAAACCGCTGAGGTTAACTGGTCAAACTGACCTTATAATTTTCAGCTAACACACCGTGGCATAACGAGCTGAGGAAGCACGCTTCAAACATAGGGCTTGTAGTCGAATGCGGCAAATGAGTACTTCATAAATTACTAATTTGAAATGTGCTGTACGAAATTTTAACCTGATGGGCAAAACGACTTGGGAGATCCCAAGAAATGATACTTTCTTGCAAGTGACCCAAAGGTCTTTACATTGGAATTCAAACATTTAAACAGCAATATGGAGATTGTATAAGATGGACTCAATAATAAAGATAAATGGTACGATAAAGTTAATAATTATGGCATGTTTTTTCAAAGCATATTTCGAAAAGGATAAAAAACATTACAAAATTGTGTCCAAAAATCATCTTGAAGCTGAAAAACACTTCTCTGTGGCAATACGATCATCTTTCATACAAGTTTCAAAAAGCAGTCCGGCAAGACTTCCCTGGGTGGATTCAATACAATATAGGACCCGAGGTGCAGTATTGAGCTAATAATCCCTGTAAAAGTGGCCCTTTTCTGCAGAAGGCGCTGACTGCGAAGCCGATTCTTTGCAATGGAGCTGGCAACTTATTACCTTCTAAGAAAGATTTTTTTTTTTCAAATGACTCAATCAGAAAGCGTCAAGGTGCTGCACAAAGGGAGCGATTGAACGCATCCGACATTTTGCAATGGAAATGCTTTTTAAGATGTCACCTAGAGTGTCAGTGTGGAGGGGGAGACAGGCAGTGATAATGGAGCAGGTAGGGGGATGGCACACAAATAAGACGTGTCAAAGAGGGTGGTGTGAAGGAAGACAACCATGCTTAGGCCCAAAGTGAGACAGATTAGGGGATGGGACACTGCTCATGAACGGCGATGAGACAAAGAAGGCTGACGATTGGAGGTGAGAAAAAAAGGTGGACGGAGATCCCTTTTTCGACCAACTTCTGCAAGAGATGACACATTGTGTTCACTCTGTAACGCCTCGCCTCAATGGGTTGACATCTTTGTCAATTTACTGGCAACGGCTCGCACTGGACGCAGGTGTCCAGCCGAAAAGCGCCGAAAAAGGGGAGACCGGATTAGAGTTAACCCTCAATCGTTTTTCACGTGACTGGGTCACAGGTATGAGCCCATGCCCTTTGGCCATTTGCAACGTATTTACAGTCAACTGTGCCCCTCTATCATTTTCCTATGAACCTTTCAAACCGAGTTTGCCAAAAATGCTTCAATGTCCAAACACTAGCTTCCGCAAAACGGCTACTGGGTCCAAAGAGATTCCAAAGAAAGATGATAAACGTCCTTCTTGTATTTGCAACCTTTTAAAAGCATGATGGACTTAGAAATGTATGATGAATGATTTTGAATGACCCCGCGATGTTTACTCAAATGCTTGAATTTGCGTTCTCATTGTCAACTTGTCATTGTCAAAAGCAAAATAGGAATTTAACTCAGCAAAATTCAAAAATCATAATCATGTTAGGCTTTTGGTACAAATATAATTTTAGTTTGTTTTTTAAAGTAATGCTCCGGTGTTTTCCACAACAAAAATGTTTCTGGTTGTTTCTAGTTTGTCCAACATTATGTAAGACGTCGCATCACAGTGTCCTTATACAGTAAGTTCTCCTCTTATACGGAAAGCCCCTAAAGAATTATAATGTCAGATATTAACAGAGAAGGCCAATAATGAAATGAATCGTTCATGCTCTCCAGGGGCTTTTTCGCGCCCCAAGAGCATTTGGTCAAGGGAGGATTATGGTGTATGCACTAGGCTTAACAAATCGAGGTTTCAACTATCCCCATATCGCTATCCACTAACAGTGCTATATATATGTATATGCATTTAACTTATGCATGTATCTTATCCCATGAGGTTTCAAAACTTGTTTGCGTGATGAATTTTCTTGTTGTCCTAAATGGTCCTTGCGTTCGATGGTGATAGAAAGCGTAATCATCACTAAATTCATCATTCCAAGAGGATTGATTAAAAAACGTTTATCGAGGGGTTGTTTTACGTGCGATCGTTCAAATGGCATACAGTAAACACATATTTTTCCATAAATAAATCTATATATCGATAATCTAAACCTATCTTAAGTTTTAATCTTTCATCATTTAAAAAAGCAACTTGTATATTTTTTTTACGTGTAATATAGTTTCTATTAAATATACATTATCCGATATTCCAAAACTTTCAACTACATGTATTGAGTTCAAGACAAATGTTCCCCATACTGTATTTGCTCCATACCTAACAGGTATAGCTCGTCTGAAAGATATAAAGACCTAACTGATTTGTGGGAATCTGGAATTTTGCCATGAATTTGCAACTTTATGTATGCAACTCATATTGTACTCAAAATTCGCACTATCAAGATCAGTGTTGAGAAGAAGTATTTTAGAGGTGCTTTTTGCCTGCCCAAACCCAAAGAATTAAAGTCCGGGAGTTTTCAGGTTGAACGCTTCTTGTTCACATCTCCACAATGAAGAGGGTCCTTAGCTGATTTTATCAGTATTCGAGATGCTCCCTACAAGATCTGCCACGGTGTAAACTAAACGCCTCACGTATCAGGAGTCTCTGTGAGGGGCAGCGGCGATCGTGATAACAAACATTTAATGTTGACATTTTCATGATAGCATTTGTGTTGGATCCATTTTCAGGGAGATAGATAAGGCCAGGCTCGCCCTATGTGGGCCAGCACTTCTTGTATGGGGTATGATCCTGACGGCAGAATGAAGAGGGATAAAGGAGGAATGAATGAAGGTCTGATTTTTTTCTATGGCTGGCAAAAGTTTTTTTTTATGTGGAAAAAGGTAACGTGAAAATTTATGTTGTTAAATGCCCCAAGAGCATGCTTATAAAAATTATTAGAACTATTAGCTTAAGCTCTAATAAAATGAAAATCAATGTTATTATTATACAATTTGACTGTACTGTGAACATAAGTTTGCAAAGATGATGTGCAATCTATGCAAATGGGTAAAGTCTGCTCGTGAATTGTAAATGGTATTTTTTTATGGCCAATTGGGGAGGTTTTTGTTACCTCTATTCGCAGATTGCGAGCGAATTCGATTATTACGCTTATTGAAAACTCTGTTTTATCTCTAAATGGAGTGCTGCACAAAAAGACGTTAGCTTCTACAGCCTTTACAGCATCGTAACTTGTCTGTTCTGAAATGTGATGAGGACGCCACCTACGGTGACCTACCGGGAGTACAATCTCTTAGTGGGTGCCTGTTATGCGATGGCATACAAACATCTGGTTTTGCACATCGAGAATTTCATGGTCAAAATGCCCATAAACAGCACGCAGACCACCATAAGTGCTGAGAAGCTTCCTGTGGGAACCCTGATAAACTTTGCCAAAACGTTATCCTTTTAAAATTATAAAAGCTGATAGGGGCATCTTTGGCTATCAACCACTCGCTGTCCAACAAGCATTCACCATTTGGACTGGCATTAAGAAACCAACATGTGTGTGCCTGTTTGGAGGAATCTGAAGATAGGCATGTGTGTATGTGTGTGTTTGGAAGATCTATCAGTGAATGATGACCTAGTGTCTGAGGAATGAAAAACCGAGGTGATAAAGAAGAGGGGAGCAATGTTGCCCTAAGAAATTACAAAAAGAGTTGGTTGACTGCCACGTTTGACAGGTGATAATGAACACATCTCTTATTTAGATGAGAGGGATAAAAAATGGCACCCACGATTGCCATATGATCGATCAGTAGAGGGCTTGGCTTTTCATTTAAATCCAAATGGTCCAAAACGACTTGAGGTTTTTTTTATGGGTGAAAGTGACATCGCCTTTCAATTCTATATGGCCCAGGATGAATTCGTTTGAATTGAATTGACTTTTGAGAAGCATAATACACCTGCATTCATGTTTGACGCCATTTTGAATTTGGAGAGCCATAGTCTGTACGTATATTATGTAAACATTGAATGATGGAATGCTTCATCATACATTCATGGTTAGTGGTAATTTCAATCCAAACATATTAAGTTTTCTATACCAATTTGCACTTGTCTCGAAAGCAAGCCCATTAAGCTTGATAGATAAACACTATTAAAATTTACTATTTCCAAGAATCTATCCTAGAGAGCATCACTTATCTGAATAGTATAACTTCCAGAAAACTCCATGATGTCTCTGTGTTTATTTTGAATGTTTTTATTGACATTAAAACTTCGGTTTTCTCAGTTTCGTGTTCAAGTTTTCCCATCGGCATGGTGACTGATGACAGCTGAGCATAGCGACGAAGATAGCAGTGTGTATATTGTTATGTCTTGACAAGATGTCATTGGTCAGTCAGTTGTCCATAAAGATGTCAGCGTGTGAGATGCTATTTTGTTGGCCCACATTCACTCGGTGTCTTCCCGAAATGTTAGTTTGCAGCTGAGAATTTTGACCATTTATTTTTAGATGGTTTTATAGTGTCGACGTTTCTTGTAAACTTGAACATAATTACTACACTTGTTAAATAGTCTCCTGTTATGAATTTCAAGAGAAATATGCCAGAGACAAATTCGGCGAGTGGTTCAGTGATGTTCAGTTTTGATGGCATATACAAAGTATGATTATTTGTACAAGTGTAGCTGATGGCCCTCCAAGCTTCTACATGAAAAAGGTTATCTTTGGTCTTTTAATCTTAGCTTTCAGCCTTTGTTTCCCTTCTCTTTTTACATTTAATTCCAGTGTCCACCCTTGCGCTGCCCCTTCCATGTACAAGTGATGACATTTTTAAAGCTTCTTCAAACTTTTCTGAACCATTTAATGTATTCTTGCACCCAGGGGTGTCCTGGTGGTATGTCAAAGGACATCTTCCTAGGCTCTCTCTAGGAGGGGTCTACCACTTTGGACGACACTTTGAGAAAGTTATAGGATGATGAGAATCGCAGCATTTGGTTTTTAAGTCTCATTGCCATATTGCCTATGATAGGGCTGTATTACACAAAACCTACCCCTCCTGCTCAGATTCTCAAGTTCAGAAACAGCAATAAAAATAACGGCTGATTTGAAACGTTTCTGCTTAAAATAATAGAAGAATGACATGGAAATGATGAAAACATGAATATAAATCGTCTGAAGTGATAGCTGAAGATCCCCAGACTGTTGTTAATGTTTATGTTCTTTTTGTCCATGCAATGCATGCTATTTAAAATATATATCATGCATGAGATTTTATCCGAATCGAAATTCTTGTTTTCCACAAAAGGAAATGCAAATTGTTACCCAAGTCTCATGATGTTTTTTAAGGAGTGATGAAAATTCAATAGCTACCATATTAGAAAGTTATTATTGGGGCACCTTAATAGCTTAGCCATAATCTAATGTAGTAATTACTGTTATTTAACATGTTTTCCTCCTGCTAATCCTTTCCTACTGTTCGTGTTTGTATACAGCAATTGAATAAAACTAGATTTCCCAAACTCGTGTTCGAGGTTATGCGTTATTTGAAAATAACTCATAGCGTTTCCCACGATATTGCCCCTGCACATGCCTCCTGTAGGACAGTCATAATCCACAGGACACCCTGCCATTATCATTAGTGTAGCATGGCCTGCTGCGTAATGCCCGATCTTGCCCCACCCGCGGTAAGACGACCTTTCTTCCAAACGCTTTTCTAAGTTCCTAAAAGCCCATGGACGACGGTGTCCCTTAGAAACAAAAAACTACACCTCCATTGCTTCTCTATCAAGAATCCATTATCTCTGGATTGGGCCTGCTTTGATAAAAGTTGACATTGGAGAGCAACTTCGATCATGCACTAAAAACCGCAGAAGATAAATCCACCAACGGGACCATCCTCACACTCTCTCCCTACTTTAACACCCCATCTCCCCTAATATGTGGCTTCGGTGGGATTTCAGTGGTGTACATCACGCAAACATATGGCACTGATTATGCACTTCTAACCTCAGTAAATGAAGAGCTAATTGATCCGCCAGTTTCACTTCGTACATTTATGTGCGGATAATCACTTAAAAAGAAACGGATCAATTTATATTGCGTCAACACGTGAGTGGAAGCCGCATTTTCTCCGATAATTACAGCTGTAAAAACCTTCCATGTTTTGTTATATAACACACTGATAGAGACCAATTCTGAATTTGGATGGACACCAACAATGCACCTTTTCCCAATTATTTCCTTTCAGAAATCGTTGAATTGGCCATTTTTGTTGTAATGTTAACGTGGAGTTACCTCAGATGTCAATAAGGGAACCATGAAACTTATCTGATACGTAATTAACCGTTGTATTATCGCTATAGACAGTTTTAGCATGCCAAAGTCTTTATACTTACCTTAACTTAAAATGGCGGGAAGGAAGGAATCACGCATTGAACTGCCCAATGAACTAACTGAACGTAATGGGTGCGCATGCGTGGTTCTTCCCTTCCCGCCATTAAAGTTAAGGTAAGTATAAAGACGTTGGCATGCTAAAACTGTCTAGTGTGAACTGTGCCACGTTTCCCTTAAATTTTTATCGAACAGGAGGTACAAACGGTACACATTTCCTCCTGATATTTTTGAAAGATCATTTACATGTATTTAGGATAACGTTGTCTCATCGATTTATAACTTGTAGTTGTAAATTAAGAAATGGTCGAAATGTCGTCCACAAGATGACGTTTTTTTACCAAAATTTTCTAAGCATGGGGAGCTGAATACCTGTAGCACTTAAAATCAAATTTACCATGTCAATGCATTACCTTCCTTTGGGTCCTGTTATTACGCTATATCATGAGCAGTTCTGTATCAAATTATAATATATTGGTCTACGTTATCACGCTTGAATTACTGTAGTTGAATTTAAGGTGCATTACATTTTTTTATCAGGCTGTCATGAAAGCGAGTCTAATGTAATAGGTATAGCCACGATAGACTCCTTACAAAGTTCTCAGAACCCTTGTTATCTTTGCACAGATTCTTTAGCATGGTACAATAATCAAAAGGGAATCCTGAAGCCATCCTTGAGCATCTATCTCGTTTATAAAGACCCTTCCTGATTGCCCCTCAAGTGTTTGAATTTACTTCCCGAGGATTCTTTTCTGCAAGAAATTTGCTTATTTAGATATCCTCATTGAAGAGGCTGGAGGGTAGGACCAGGGCTATAGTTCCCCCTAGGGAATAAAATGTTTTCCGTAAAGGACTACCACTCGGAAAGCCCTGTAGGACCTACTTAGTCATTCAAAAGCCAAACTGTTGATCAACATGTGGGCCATTGCCAGACTGCCAGATGAAGACTAAACAGTCTCACAAGTGGATCCCAGGCATGTTTTCAAAGGTCTTGCTGAATTCATTGCAGGGATCGACGACTAAAAAGCAAAATCATTCACAATCATCCCATGTTGACTACAATGGATACTTGAATTCACAATATACATGGTTATTGAAAAAAAAAAAGTTGAAAAAAATTATATGAGACCTTCGGATAACATATTAAGCCTGCTATAAAATTTCATATATGGGTAATTTTTGTTCATATTATTCAGTTTTGTATTCTAAAGAGAAGTTGTGTCGTGGAACTTTTGTAATAATGTCATCTGTCACAAATGGTTTCCCAATAATCGTGTATAAATACAATCATAACTTTCTGAAGAATAATACATGTCGTAATATTTTATAAGGAAATTTGAATTAACACTTATCTACGTGTATATCTCTTTTATAAGGTCATTTCGAAATAAAGGAAAATGGATGAATCAGGAATATTGTAATGGTCTAAAGGAATCATGTAGATGGGAAATGCAGGACAGGCTTAATGACCTGGAATTTAAAAATAACTTTACGTGGGAAGAATTGAAACAAGTGTATACTTTTATTTTGAAGTTTTTAAGCAATATATATGAAAGCTGAATCACTTTGCTACAATTAAAAGGAAATGAACTTTTAAATGAGGAAGCCACACAAGCAGAAAACATGATTCATTTCACCGTTTCTTCACTTGTTGAAACTGATCATGAATCGTGAATTTATGAATAAATTTACGTGCAAGACTAATTTTTAGAAATTAAGAAATGCTAATATTTTTGGAATCTCAACTCTTATCCATAATAGGGAAAATTTCCCAACTTAGTTATAAGTATACTTTCCAGGAATACCAACCAAATTTTTTTTGGAAGCTGTTCCAAACGTTCCATGAATTTTGGTGTAATGTAATTTTTGATCTTACGTGATCCTAATATGTATAATTTAACTTCTAAAGTTTAATATTCAAAGTTGCGTGTAGCCTAGCAATTGGTTGTTGTTTACACTGTAAACAACGATGATAAGCAGAGTTGCAGCTTCATAATCGAACTATGCTGCTCGCAATCACACATCAGTTTAGGGATTAGTTATCAGCTTCAAACAAAATAATCAGTGTAAAGAATAGGTGAAACTGACAATGAATAGACCTGTATATGTGGACATGTAATTTAACAGCAATTGAGTGTGGTTTTCCGCCTGTTGTTAATAGCGTGAATGCATGCATGCGCGATGTTTAGAAACTTCATTTAAACTGCCGGACATGGGCTCACAGGGTGGCCTTTTTATTGCAGATTTAATTGAGATATGAATATTTCATATATAATTGTGGGTATGTTGTGCTTTCCATAAACAATATCCTGAGTGAATATAATGAAGGATTCCTTGCACTATACTATTAAAGGTCCTTACAACATACTTTATAAGACATTCCGCTATAAGATTTGGAATCTTTAATGTACTTCATTATACACTTCAGAATATAATATACTTTATAATTGTACGTGTTTAATAATTTGGAAACACTTGAATCCCTACAGTGGCTTGGGGTCAGAACTATTTTTCTTACACAAGATTCTGGATTATGTAATATATATTTTTTTAGGAAATTGCACCTACTTTATTGAATCTGTGGTTTCAATAAGTAGGTTATTGCTATATATAGTAGTATGAGTTTTGCTTAATTTTTCCACATGCAAAATTGCAGATATGGTTTTTGTTCATGCAGGATGTTGTTTGCTGTTTGGATCTATATAAAAATCTGATGACTTTAATGTTGTTAAGGACATCACTTGAAACGAATAACTTCCGTGCACGAAAACTGCAGCAATTTATTTACTCAATGCTCTGAATGATCGATTGTCAGGTTTGTTTCAGTTGTAAGCCTATTCCCATTGTATACAGGACTCATTTATTGAAGATAGACATCCCTTGGTATCTATATACCCATGGTAGTCCTTCTCCCCCATGTATTAATACCCCCCTCTCTCTCATCTAATATGATGACATCGGCCAAATAGTTCAAATACAAGCCCCGACTATTAATTTCCCATATCGTGACATCCAACGTGAAACAAAGTAGCTAAATATATTGGCTTAAAAACGGCAGTTTATCGACTTATTAACCTAGTCTTCATGTTGCCCATTTTGTGGAACCTAATCATATCGCATAGACAATGAATAATAGATAGGATGGCTTCCATTATATAATATGGGCATTAATTTGAAGGAGGCGGGTAGATAAACAATTATTGAAGTATATATTTATCTTGAGCCGACAATCCAGGAGCGGATAAGTTTACTTTGGAAAACTATTGGAAAATGGGTCTCAACAATACCGTTGACATATCATTTTAGTCTCGCCTTATTTCTAGTGTATCTTTTGTCTCAACTAATTAAAAACAATACGTTTATTAATGGATAACTTGGAAAAAAAGAATTTTCTAAACTTGTAACTTAGTTCATTTCGGTTCTCAATTAGGAGTATTAGCAATTATGAAATCTCCAAGGACTTCAGAATTGTTTACACACTTTAACATTAATATTTTTGCTGATATGCAGTGGGCAGACCTTGTATCGACACTAACTGTACAGTAGAATGAACTTGGGGAACTGAATAATTTCAATTTCAATTTTTTAAATTGTTTTATTTAAAATCTCCTGAATTTCACAACTTGTTAGTTTGATGGACCTTTAAGATGCGCCATAACCATTTAGCTAGTCTCTAGAATAACATATGCCCTAACGGATATTAGCCTTGTATAACTTCGTGTAACAAATACTGATTCCCTAATAGTTTATACAACACATGCAAATTCAAAATGTAAATTATGCGAATTTCACACTGTAAAATATTATCAAAGTTACCAATTTGCTAAAACGGTTGCAAGCAATGCGAGTTTATTATATTAATATTGCAATGAATTTAACTTGTGCATTACAGAAAATTATTGAAAATAAAAGATAATGCATTATCAACAAATTTTTCATATCATGAATTTGTAGTTTGAAGTTTTTGGAACTAACCGTAAAATTTTGAAATTCGTTCATTTTTCCCACGTGCAAATACGCGTACCTGTATGCACGTATTTACGTATGCAAATGCCTAATTGATTATGCACGGGTTTATCATTCATAATTAATGCCAAAATTAAAAGGTAACAATGAGAGAAATGCATGCTTTATTTCACCAACATACGCCCAGGAAGAGAAACTCAATTGAATTGTAACAACACTAATATAGAAATTTCGATTGTGCCCCTAACCTCCCTTTTGCAAGATACTGTATTTCTCAGAGAAGAAAGAAAATTATCGTTTAATCGATATAATAATTTAAGGGGAAAAAAATAACCGTTCACAGAGCATGCAGATTGGTTTTTAATTATTCATGATTCTATTTACAAATATTCAACAAATGGTGATACCACAAAAGATTGTCAATATCCTGCGTGTAAGAAAGTACACGGAATAGGACTGCTAATAACAATATTAGTTTTATTGTAGATTAATTGATATTACGTTTAAAAGAATCTTATATACAGTATGCTTTCTTTATCTGGATGCGTTTTTGTTTAAGACAAAACGTGTAGGACTCCGGATACACGTCGGGATGTCCAAATGTCAATAGCGGAAACTTGATAATTTTAGGCCTTAGCATGGCGAGATTAAAATAGTCAGATACAAAATTTTCCCACAATTATAAATAAATGCTAATGATAATTGTTAGGAAATCGGCTAGATTAAAAAAAAACTGCTTATGCATATACAGTCGATTCCGCTTAATCTGGACACATCCGGCGGAGGCGTTTTGCCCCGATTAGGCGGCTGCCCAGAA